>JAWQFJ010003056.1:184048-200769 GCA_034096865.1 Theodoxus fluviatilis
TGAAGTAGAGTGGTGAGAGAGGGAAGTGTAGTTGTGAGAGAGGAAAGTGTAGTGGTGAGAGAGGGAAGTAGATTGGTTAGAGAGGGAAGTAGAGAGGTGAAAGGGAGAAATAGAGTGGTGAGAGAGTGAAGTTGAGTGGTGAAAGAGTGAAGTTGAGTGGTGAAAGAGTGAAGTTGAGTGGTGAAAGAGTGAAGTAGAGTGGTGAGAGAGGGAAGTAGAGTGGTGAGAGGAGAGTAGAGTGGTGAAAGAGGGAAGTAGAGTGGTGAAGGAGTGAAATAGAGTGGTGAAAGAGGGAAGTAGAGTGGTGAAGGAGTGAAATAGAGTGGTGAGAGAGGGAAGTAGAGTGGTGAGAGGAGAGTAGAGTGGTGAAAGAGGGAAGTTGAGTGGTGACAGAGTGAAATAGAGTGGTGAAAGAGGGAAGTAGAGTGGTGAAGGAGTGAAGTAGAGTGGTGAGAGAGGGAAGTGTAGTTGTGAGAGAGGAAAGTGTAGTGGTGAGAGAGGGAAGTAGATTGGTTAGAGAGGGAAATAGAGAGGTGAAAGAGAGAAATAGAGTGGTGATAGAGTGAAGTTGAGTGGTGAAAGAGTGAAGTAGAGTGGTGAAAGAGTGAAATAGAGTGGTGAAAGAGTGAAGTAGAGTGGTGAAAGAGTGAAGTAGAGTGGTGAGAGAGGGAAGTAGAGTGGTGTGAGGAGAGTAGAATGGTGAGAGAGAGAAGCTGAGTGGTAACAGAGTGAAGTAGAGTGGTGAGAGAGTGAAGTAGAGTGGTGAGAGAGTGAACTAGAGTGGTGAGAGAGTGAAGTAGAGTGGTGAGAGAGGAAAGTAGAGTGGTGAAAGACTGAGGAGGAGTGGTGGGTGGGTGAAGTGTTAAGAATGAGGTGGAGAAGGGGTGGGAACGGAAATGGAGTAAAGATGGCAATGTGGGAGAGAGGGAGCAGGGTGGGTGGGTGTGGATGGACTGAAAATGGGGGTCTGCTTTCTGATATTCCTGATAATACGCAGAGAATTGTGATAATTATCATACTAGATTTGAAGGCTATTGGGGTTTTGGGGGCAGTTGTTGTAGTAGCAATAACGGTAAAGCAGTAAAGGTAGAATTAGTGTGCCCTATATGTGGCGGCGCCGAAGAAAAGATGCAAAGGCTGCCTCAAGAGGTCCCTCAGCGCCTGCCACATCGTCCATCGTGGTTGATCATCGCTTGCTGCTGACTGCAAGGCCTGGAAACACATCATCCATGCGGTTACCTCGACCTTTGAACACAACTTAAGCGGCAACCTCGAGTACCAAAAGTTGAGGAGAAAGAACCGTGAGGCGTCAGCCCCAGCCGCTACGCCAGCCCCTCAGATGCAGCGACAGTGGGCGGGTGTGCAAGTCCCGTATTGACCTATTCAGCCACCAACGAGCCTGCAGCCGTCGCAGACCCTGCCCCCCTGCCACGATCTTCGTTAATGAAGTCAAGCCATGATGAGGATATGTGGGAGAGTCTTTCGGGCCTGGACAGGCTTTATCAGCCACCTGCAGATCCATCATACCTCAATCATCGAAAGCAGATGAAGAAGATGGTCTTCTTCATCTCTTCAGGTCAAGCAAGACAGTAATTGTGGTCTTAATTGTTGTTGGTGTGTGTTGTTAGTGTGTGTTGTTGGTGTGTGTTGTTGGTGAGTGTTGTTGGGGTGTGTTGTTGCTGTGTGTTGTTGGTGTGTGTTGTTGGTGTGTGTTTTGTTGGTGTGTGTTTTGTTGGTGTGTGTGTTGTTGGTGTGTGTGTTGTTGGTGTGTGTTGTTGGTGTGTGTTGTTGGTGTGTGTTGTTGGTGTGTGTTGTTGGTGTGTGTTGTTGGTGTGTGTTGTTGGTGTGTGCTTTGTTGGTGTGTGTTTTGTTGGTGTGTGTTGTTGGTGTGTGAGTTGTTGGTGTGTGTGTTGTTTGTGTGTGTGTTGTTGGTGTGTGTGTTGTTGGTGTGTGTGTTGTTGGTGTGTGTGTTGTTGGTGTGTGTGTTGTTGGTGTGTGTGTTATTGGTGTGTGTATTGTTGGTTTGTGTGTTGTTGGTGTGTGTGTTGTTGGTGTGTGTTTTGTTGGTGTTTGTGTTGTTGGTGTGTGTGTTGTTGGTGTGTGTGTTGTTGGTGTGTGTGTTGTTGGTGTGTGTGTTGTTGGTGTGTGTGTTGTTGGTGTGTGTGTTGTTGGTGTGTGTGTTGTTGGTGTGTGTGTTGTTGGTGTGTGTGTTGTTGGTGTGTGTGTTGTTGGTGTATGTGCTGTTGGTGAGTGTTGTTGGTGTGTGTGTTGCTGGTGTGTGTGTTGTTGGGCTGTGTGTTGTTGGGGTGTGTGTTGTTGGGGTGTGTGTTGTTGGGGTGTGTGTTGTTGGGGTGTGTGTTGTTGGTGTGTGTTGTTGGTGTGTGTGATGTTGGGGTGTGTTGTTGGTGTGTGTGTTGGTGTGTATTGCTGGTGTGTGTTGCTGGTGTGTGTTGTTGGTGTGTATTGTTGGTGTGTGTTGTTGGTGTGTGTTGTTGGTGTGTGTTGTTGGTGTGTGTTGTTGGTGTGTGTTGTTGGTGTGTGTTTTGTTGGTGTGTGTTGTTGGTGTACGTGCGTGCTCAAGTGCGTGCGTGTGTGTGTGTTGGTGTGTGTGTGTTGGTATGTGTGTTGGTGTGTGTGTTGTTGCTGTTTGTGTTGATGTGTGTGTTGGTGTGCGTGTGTTGCTGTGTGTGTGTTGCTGTGTGTGTGTTGATGTGGGTGTTGGTGTGTGTGTTGGTGTGTGTGTTGGTGTGTGTGTGTTAGTGTGTGTGTTGGTGTGTGTGTTGGTGTGTATTGCTGGTGTGTATTGCTGGTGTGTGTTGCTGGTGTGTGTTGTTGGCGGTGTGTTGTTGGTGTGTGTTGTTGGTGTGTGTTGTTGGTGTGTGTTTTGTTGGTGTGTGTTGTGTGTGTGTGTTGTTGGTGTGTGTTGTTGGTGCGTGTTGTTGGTGTGTGTTGTTGGTGTGTGTTGTTGGTGTGTGTTGTTGGTGAGTGTTGTTGGTGTGTGTTGTTGGTGTGTGTTGTTGGTGTGTGTTGTTGTTTGTGTGTGTTGTTGTTTGTGTGTGTTGTTGTTTGTGTGTGTTGTTGGTGTGTGTTGTTGGTGTGTGTGTTGGTGTGTGTGTTGGTGTGTGTTGTTGGTGTGTGTTGTTGGTGTGTGTTGTTGGTGTGTGTTGTTGGTGTGTGTTGTTGGTGTGTGTTGTTGGTGTGTGTTGTTGGTGTGTGTTGTTGGTGTGTGTATTGTTGGTGTGTGTTGTTGGTGTGTGTTGTAGGTGTGTGTTGTTGGTGTGTGTTGCTGGTGTGTGTTGTTGGTGTGTGTTTTTGATGTGTGTTTTGTTGGTGTGTGTTTTGTTGGTGTTGTTGGTGTTGGTGTTGTTGGTGTTGGTGTTGCTGTTGGTGTTGGTGTTGCTGTTGTTGGTGTTGTGATTGTTGGTGCGTGTTGGTGTTGCTGTTGTTGGTGTTGTGTTGTTGGTGTTGCTGTTGTTGGTGTTGATGTTGTTGGTGTCGCTGTTGTTGGTGTTGTTGGTGTTGCTGTTGTTGGTGTTGGTGTTGCTGTTGTTGGTGTGTGTTTCTATTGCTGTTGTTGGTGTGTGTTGCTGTTGCTGTTGCTGTGGTTGGTGTTGCTGTTGTTGGTGTTGGTGTTGGTGTTGTTGGTGTTGGTGTTGTTGGTGTTGGTGTTGCAGTTGTTGGTGTTGCTGTTGTTGATGTTGCTGTTGGTGTTGCTGTTGGTGTTGGTGTGGTGAGTGTTGGTGAGTGTTGGTGTTGGTGTTGTTGGTGTTGCTGTTGTTGGTGTTGGTGTAGCTGTTGTTGGTGTTGGTGTTGCTGTTGTTGGTGTTGCTGATATTGCTGTTGCTGTTGTTAGTGTTGCTGTGGTTGGTGTGTGTTGCTGTTGTTGGTGATGCTGTTGTTGGTGTGTTTTGGTGTTGGTGTTGTTGGTGTTGGTGTTGTTGGTGTTGGTGTTGTTGGTGTTGGTGTTGCTGTTGTTGGTGTTGCTGTTGTTGGTGTTGGTGTTGCTGCTGTTGGTGTTGCTGTTGCTGTTGTTGATGTTGGTATTACTGTTGTTGGTGTTGGTGTTGTTGGTGTTGCTGTTGCTGTTGTTGGTGTTGCTGTTGCTGTTGCTTTGTTGGCGTTGCTATTGATGGTGTTGCTGTTATTGGTGTTGCTATTGTTGGTGTTGCTGTTGTTGGTGTTGCTCTTGATGGTGTTGCTGTGTTTGGTGTTGCTGTTGTTGGTGTTGGTGTTGTTGGTGTTGCTGTTGATGAGTAGTAGTGAGGTGATGAGTAGTAGTGGAGGTGATGAGTAGTAGTGGAGGTGATGAGTAGTAGTGCAGGTGATGAGTAGTAGTGCAGGTGATGAGTAGTAGTGGAGGTGATGAGTGGTAGTGGAGGTGATGAGTAGTAGTGCAGGTGATGAGTAGTAGTGCAGGTGATGAGTAGTAGTGCAGGTGATGAGTAGTAGTGGAGGTGATGAGTGGTAGTGGAGGTGATGAGTAGTAGTGCAGGTGATGAGTGGTAGTGAAGGTGATGAGTAGTAGTGCAGGTGATGAGTGGTAGTGCAGGTGATGAGTAGTAGTGGAGGTGATGAGTGGTAGTGCAGGTGATGAGTAGTAGTGCAGGTGATGAGTAGTAGTGCAGGTGATGAGTAGTAGTGGAGGTGATGAGTAGTAGTGCAGGTGATGAGTAGTAGTGCAGGTGATGAGTAGTAGTGGAGGTGATGAGTAGTAGTGCAGGTGATGAGTGGTAGTGCAGGTGATGAGTGGTAGTGCAGGTGATGAGTAGTAGTGGAGGTGATGAGTAGTAGTGCAGGTGATGAGTGGTAGTGCAGGTGATGAGTAGTAGTGCAGGTGATGAGTAGTAGTGCAGGTGATGAGTAGTAGTGCAGGTGATGAGTAGTAGTGCAGGTGATGAGTAGTAGTGCAGGTGATGAGTGGTAGTGCAGGTGATGAGTAGTAGTGCAGGTGATGAGTAGTAGTGCAGGTGATGAGTAGTAGTGCAGGTGATGAGTAGTAGTGCAGGTGATGAGTAGTAGTGGAGGTGATGAGTAGTAGTGCAGGTGATGAGTAGTAGTGGAGGTGATGAGTGGTAGTGCAGGTGATGAGTAGTAGTGCAGGTGATGAGTAGTAGTGCAGGTGATGAGTGGTAGTGCAGGTGATGAGTAGTAGTGCAGGTGATGAGTAGTAGTGCAGGTGATGAGTAGTAGTGCAGGTGATGAGTAGTAGTGCAGGTGATGAGTAGTAGTGGAGGTGATGAGTAGTAGTGGAGGTGATGAGTAGTAGTGAAGGTGATGAGTAGTAGTGCAGGTGATGAGTAGTAGTGCAGGTGATGAGTAGTAGTGCAGGTGATGAGTAGTAGTGCAGGTGATGAGTAGTAGTGCAGGTGATGAGTGGTAGTGCAGGTGATGAGTGGTAGTGGAGGTGATGAGTGGTAGTGCAGGTGATGAGTAGTAGTGCAGGTGATGAGTGGTAGTGCAGGTGATGAGTAGTAGTGCAGGTGATGAGTAGTAGTGCAGGTGATGAGTAGTAGTGCAGGTGATGAGTAGTAGTGCAGGTGATGAGTAGTAGTGCAGGTGATGAGTAGTAGTGCAGGTGATGAGTGGTAGTGCAGGTGATGAGTAGTAGTGCAGGTGATGAGTAGTAGTGCAGGTGATGAGTAGTAGTGCAGGTGATGAGTGGTAGTGCAGGTGATGAGTAGTAGTGCAGGTGATGAGTAGTAGTGCAGGTGATGAGTAGTAGTGCAGGTGATGAGTAGTAGTGAAGGTGATGAGTAGTAGTGCAGGTGATGAGTAGTAGTGCAGGTGATGAGTAGTAGTGCAGGTGATGAGTAGTAGTGCAGGTGATGAGTGGTAGTGCAGGTGATGAGTGGTAGTGGAGGTGATGAGTGGTAGTGCAGGTGATGAGTGGTAGTGCAGGTGATGAGTAGTAGTGCAGGTGATGAGTAGTAGTGCAGGTGATGAGTAGTAGTGCAGGTGATGAGTGGTAGTGGAGGTGATGAGTAGTAGTGGAGGTGATGAGTAGTAGTGGAGGTGATGAGTAGTAGTGCAGGTGATGAGTAGTAGTGCAGGTGATGAGTAGTAGTGCAGGTGATGAGTAGTAGTGCAGGTGATGAGTAGTAGTGCAGGTGATGAGTAGTAGTGGAGGTGATGAGTAGTAGTGCAGGTGATGAGTAGTAGTGCAGGTGATGAGTAGTAGTGGAGGTACACACCTCAAAAGAAAGGACAAGGGAAAACCCTGTGAATGTGTGTACATGTATTATAATTTTGATTTATTTATTTCGATATTGTTTCATTAAATTATTTAATTCACAGGGTTTTCCCTTGTCCTTTCTTTTGAGGTGCAGGTGATGAGTAGTAGTGGAGGTGTTGAGTAGTAGTGCAGGTGATGAGTAGTAGTGCAGGTGATGAGTAGTAGTGGAGGTACACACCTCAAAAGAAAGGACAAGGGAAAACCCTGTGAATGTGTGTACATGTATTATAATTTTGATTTATTTATTTTGATATTGTTTCATTAAATTATTTAATTCACAGGGTTTTCCCTTGTCCTTTCTTTTGAGGTGTGTACATATATATGCCATATAACCCTGAGCAGCATTCACACTTACGTGTGAAAGATGTATACAGTAGTAGTGGAGGTGATGAGTAGTAGTGGAGGTGATGAGTAGTAGTGCAGGTGATGAGTAGTAGTGCAGGTGATGAGTAGTAGTGGAGGTGATGAGTGGTAGTGCAGGTGATGAGTAGTAGTGGAGGTGATGAGTAGTAGTGCAGGTGATGAGTAGTAGTGCAGGTGATGAGTGGTAGTGCAGGTGATGAGTAGTAGTGCAGGTGATGAGTAGTAGTGGAGGTGATGAGTAGTAGTGGAGGTGATGAGTGGTAGTGGAGGTGATGAGTAGTAGTGGAGGTGATGAGTAGTAGTGGAGGTGATGAGTAGTAGTGCAGGTGATGAGTAGTAGTGGAGGTGATGAGTAGTAGTGCAGGTGATGAGTGGTAGTGGAGGTGATGAGTAGTAGTGCAGGTGATGAGTAGTAGTGGAGGTGATGAGTGGTAGTGGAGGTGATGAGTAGTAGTGCAGGTGATGAGTGGTAGTGCAGGTGATGAGTAGTAGTGGAGGTGATGAGTAGTAGTGGAGGTGATGAGTAGTAGTGCAGGTGATGAGTAGTAGTGGAGGTGATGAGTAGTAGTGCAGGTGATGAGTGGTAGTGGAGGTGATGAGTAGTAGTGCAGGTGATGAGTAGTAGTGGAGGTGATGAGTGGTAGTGGAGGTGATGAGTAGTAGTGGAGGTGATGAGTAGTAGTGGAGGTGATGAGTAGTAGTGGAGGTGATGAGTGGTAGTGCAGGTGATGAGTAGTAGTGCAGGTGATGAGTGGTAGTGGAGGTGATGAGTAGTAGTGGAGGTGATGAGTAGTAGTGGAGGTGATGAGTAGTAGTGCAGGTGATGAGTAGTAGTGGAGGTGATGAGTGGTAGTGCAGGTGATGAGTGGTAGTGGAGGTGATGAGTGGTAGTGCAGGTGATGAGTAGTAGTGGAGGTGATGAGTAGTAGTGCAGGTGATGAGTAGTAGTGGAGGTGATGAGTAGTAGTGCAGGTGATGAGTGGTAGTGCAGGTGATGAGTAGTAGTGCAGGTGATGAGTAGTAGTGCAGGTGATGAGTGGTAGTGCAGGTGATGAGTAGTAGTGCAGGTGATGAGTAGTAGTGCAGGTGATGAGTAGTAGTGCAGGTGATGAGTAGTAGTGCAGGTGATGAGTGGTAGTGCAGGTGATGAGTAGTAGTGCAGGTGATGAGTAGTAGTGCAGGTGATGAGTAGTAGTGCAGGTGATGAGTAGTAGTGCAGGTGATGAGTAGTAGTGGAGGTGATGAGTGGTAGTGGAGGTGATGAGTGGTAGTGCAGGTGATGAGTAGTAGTGCAGGTGATGAGTAGTAGTGGAGGTGATGAGTAGTAGTGCAGGTGATGAGTAGTAGTGCAGGTGATGAGTGGTAGTGGAGGTGATGAGTAGTAGTGCAGGTGATGAGTAGTAGTGCAGGTGATGAGTAGTAGTGGAGGTGATGAGTAGTAGTGGAGGTGATGAGTAGTAGTGGAGGTGATGAGTAGTAGTGCAGGTGATGAGTGGTAGTGCAGGTGATGAGTAGTAGTGGAGGTGATGAGTGGTAGTGGAGGTGATGAGTAGTAGTGCAGGTGATGAGTAGTAGTGCAGGTGATGAGTAGTAGTGCAGGTGATGAGTAGTAGTGGAGGTGATGAGTAGTAGTGCAGGTGATGAGTAGTAGTGGAGGTGATGAGTAGTAGTGGAGGTGATGAGTAGTAGTGCAGGTGATGAGTAGTAGTGGAGGTGATGAGTAGTAGTGCAGGTGATGAGTAGTAGTGCAGGTGATGAGTAGTAGTGCAGGTGATGAGTAGTAGTGGAGGTGATGAGTAGTAGTGCAGGTGATGAGTAGTAGTGGAGGTGATGAGTAGTAGTGGAGGTGATGAGTAGTAGTGCAGGTGATGAGTAGTAGTGGAGGTGATGAGTAGTAGTGCAGGTGATGAGTAGTAGTGGAGGTGATGAGTAGTAGTGCAGGTGATGAGTAGTAGTGCAGGTGATGAGTAGTAGTGGAGGTGATGAGTAGTAGTGGAGGTGATGAGTAGTAGTGCAGGTGATGAGTAGTAGTGCAGGTGATGAGTAGTAGTGCAGGTGATGAGTAGTAGTGCAGGTGATGAGTAGTAGTGCAGGTGATGAGTAGTAGTGCAGGTGATGAGTAGTAGTGCAGGTGATGAGTAGTAGTGCAGGTGATGAGTAGTAGTGCAGGTGATGAGTAGTAGTGCAGGTGATGAGTAGTAGTGCAGGTGATGAGTAGTAGTGCAGGTGATGAGTAGTAGTGGAGGTGATGAGTAGTAGTGGAGGTGATGAGTAGTAGTGCAGGTGATGAGTAGTAGTGGAGGTGATGAGTAGTAGTGGAGGTGATGAGTAGTAGTGCAGGTGATGAGTAGTAGTGCAGGTGATGAGTAGTAGTGGAGGTGATGAGTAGTAGTGCAGGTGATGAGTAGTAGTGCAGGTGATGAGTAGTAGTGCAGGTGATGAGTAGTAGTGCAGGTGATGAGTAGTAGTGGAGGTGATGAGTAGTAGTGCAGGTGATGAGTAGTAGTGCAGGTGATGAGTAGTAGTGCAGGTGATGAGTAGTAGTGCAGGTGATGAGTAGTAGTGCAGGTGATGAGTAGTAGTGCAGGTGATGAGTAGTAGTGCAGGTGATGAGTAGTAGTGCAGGTGATGAGTAGTAGTGCAGGTGATGAGTAGTAGTGCAGGTGATGAGTAGTAGTGCAGGTGATGAGTAGTAGTGCAGGTGATGAGTAGTAGTGCAGGTGATGAGTAGTAGTGGAGGTGATGAGTAGTAGTGCAGGTGATGAGTAGTAGTGCAGGTGATGAGTAGTAGTGCAGGTGATGAGTAGTAGTGGAGGTGATGAGTAGTAGTGCAGGTGATGAGTAGTAGTGCAGGTGATGAGTAGTAGTGCAGGTGATGAGTAGTAGTGCAGGTGATGAGTAGTAGTGCAGGTGATGAGTAGTAGTGCAGGTGATGAGTAGTAGTGCAGGTGATGAGTAGTAGTGCAGGTGATGAGTAGTAGTGCAGGTGATGAGTAGTAGTGCAGGTGATGAGTAGTAGTGCAGGTGATGAGTAGTAGTGGAGGTGATGAGTAGTAGTGCAGGTGATGAGTAGTAGTGCAGGTGATGAGTAGTAGTGCAGGTGATGAGTAGTAGTGCAGGTGATGAGTAGTAGTGCAGGTGATGAGTAGTAGTGCAGGTGATGAGTAGTAGTGGAGGTGATGAGTAGTAGTGCAGGTGATGAGTAGTAGTGCAGGTGATGAGTAGTAGTGCAGGTGATGAGTAGTAGTGCAGGTGATGAGTAGTAGTGCAGGTGATGAGTAGTAGTGCAGGTGATGAGTAGTAGTGCAGGTGATGAGTAGTAGTGCAGGTGATGAGTAGTAGTGCAGGTGATGAGTAGTAGTGCAGGTGATGAGTAGTAGTGGAGGTGATGAGTAGTAGTGCAGGTGATGAGTAGTAGTGCAGGTGATGAGTAGTAGTGCAGGTGATGAGTAGTAGTGCAGGTGATGAGTAGTAGTGCAGGTGATGAGTAGTAGTGCAGGTGATGAGTAGTAGTGCAGGTGATGAGTAGTAGTGCAGGTGATGAGTAGTAGTGCAGGTGATGAGTAGTAGTGCAGGTGATGAGTAGTAGTGCAGGTGATGAGTAGTAGTGCAGGTGATGAGTAGTAGTGCAGGTGATGAGTGGTAGTGCAGGTGATGAGTAGTAGTGCAGGTGATGAGTAGTAGTGCAGGTGATGAGTAGTAGTGCAGGTGATGAGTAGTAGTGCAGGTGATGAGTAGTAGTGCAGGTGATGAGTAGTAGTGCAGGTGATGAGTAGTAGTGCAGGTGATGAGTAGTAGTGCAGGTGATGAGTAGTAGTGCAGGTGATGAGTAGTAGTGCAGGTGATGAGTAGTAGTGCAGGTGATGAGTAGTAGTGCAGGTGATGAGTAGTAGTGCAGGTGATGAGTAGTAGTGCAGGTGATGAGTAGTAGTGCAGGTGATGAGTAGTAGTGCAGGTGATGAGTAGTAGTGCAGGTGATGAGTAGTAGTGGAGGTGATGAGTAGTAGTGCAGGTGATGAGTAGTAGTGCAGGTGATGAGTAGTAGTGGAGGTGATGAGTAGTAGTGCAGGTGATGAGTAGTAGTGCAGGTGATGAGTAGTAGTGCAGGTGATGAGTAGTAGTGCAGGTGATGAGTAGTAGTGCAGGTGATGAGTAGTAGTGCAGGTGATGAGTAGTAGTGGAGGTGATGAGTAGTAGTGCAGGTGATGAGTAGTAGTGCAGGTGATGAGTAGTAGTGCAGGTGATGAGTAGTAGTGCAGGTGATGAGTAGTAGTGGAGGTGATGAGTAGTAGTGCAGGTGATGAGTAGTAGTGGAGGTGATGAGTAGTAGTGGAGGTGATGAGTGGTAGTGCAGGTGATGAGTAGTAGTGCAGGTGATGAGTAGTAGTGCAGGTGATGAGTAGTAGTGCAGGTGATGAGTAGTAGTGGAGGTGATGAGTAGTAGTGCAGGTGATGAGTGGTAGTGGAGGTGATGAGTAGTAGTGCAGGTGATGAGTAGTAGTGCAGGTGATGAGTAGTAGTGGAGGTGATGAGTAGTAGTGCAGGTGATGAGTGGTAGTGCAGGTGATGAGTAGTAGTGCAGGTGATGAGTGGTAGTGCAGGTGATGAGTAGTAGTGGAGGTGATGAGTAGTAGTGGAGGTGATGAGTAGTAGTGCAGGTGATGAGTAGTAGTGCAGGTGATGAGTAGTAGTGGAGGTACACACCTCAAAAGAAAGGACAAGGGAAAACCCTGTGAATGTGTGTACATGTATTATAATTTTGATTTATTTATTTCGATATTGTTTCATTAAATTATTTAATTCACAGGGTTTTCCCTTGTCCTTTCTTTTGAGGTGCAGGTGATGAGTAGTAGTGGAGGTGTTGAGTAGTAGTGCAGGTGATGAGTAGTAGTGCAGGTGATGAGTAGTAGTGGAGGTACACACCTCAAAAGAAAGGACAAGGGAAAACCCTGTGAATGTGTGTACATGTATTATAATTTTGATTTATTTATTTTGATATTGTTTCATTAAATTATTTAATTCACAGGGTTTTCCCTTGTCCTTTCTTTTGAGGTGTGTACATATATATGCCATATAACCCTGAGCAGCATTCACACTTACGTGTGAAAGATGTATACAGTAGTAGTGGAGGTGATGAGTAGTAGTGGAGGTGATGAGTAGTAGTGCAGGTGATGAGTAGTAGTGCAGGTGATGAGTAGTAGTGGAGGTGATGAGTGGTAGTGCAGGTGATGAGTAGTAGTGGAGGTGATGAGTAGTAGTGCAGGTGATGAGTAGTAGTGCAGGTGATGAGTGGTAGTGCAGGTGATGAGTAGTAGTGCAGGTGATGAGTAGTAGTGGAGGTGATGAGTAGTAGTGGAGGTGATGAGTGGTAGTGGAGGTGATGAGTAGTAGTGGAGGTGATGAGTAGTAGTGGAGGTGATGAGTAGTAGTGCAGGTGATGAGTAGTAGTGGAGGTGATGAGTAGTAGTGCAGGTGATGAGTGGTAGTGGAGGTGATGAGTAGTAGTGCAGGTGATGAGTAGTAGTGGAGGTGATGAGTGGTAGTGGAGGTGATGAGTAGTAGTGCAGGTGATGAGTGGTAGTGCAGGTGATGAGTAGTAGTGGAGGTGATGAGTAGTAGTGGAGGTGATGAGTAGTAGTGCAGGTGATGAGTAGTAGTGGAGGTGATGAGTAGTAGTGCAGGTGATGAGTGGTAGTGGAGGTGATGAGTAGTAGTGCAGGTGATGAGTAGTAGTGGAGGTGATGAGTGGTAGTGGAGGTGATGAGTAGTAGTGGAGGTGATGAGTAGTAGTGGAGGTGATGAGTAGTAGTGGAGGTGATGAGTGGTAGTGCAGGTGATGAGTAGTAGTGCAGGTGATGAGTGGTAGTGGAGGTGATGAGTAGTAGTGGAGGTGATGAGTAGTAGTGGAGGTGATGAGTAGTAGTGCAGGTGATGAGTAGTAGTGGAGGTGATGAGTGGTAGTGCAGGTGATGAGTGGTAGTGGAGGTGATGAGTGGTAGTGCAGGTGATGAGTAGTAGTGCAGGTGATGAGTAGTAGTGCAGGTGATGAGTAGTAGTGGAGGTGATGAGTGGTAGTGCAGGTGATGAGTGGTAGTGCAGGTGATGAGTAGTAGTGCAGGTGATGAGTAGTAGTGCAGGTGATGAGTGGTAGTGCAGGTGATGAGTAGTAGTGCAGGTGATGAGTAGTAGTGCAGGTGATGAGTAGTAGTGCAGGTGATGAGTAGTAGTGCAGGTGATGAGTGGTAGTGCAGGTGATGAGTAGTAGTGCAGGTGATGAGTAGTAGTGCAGGTGATGAGTAGTAGTGCAGGTGATGAGTAGTAGTGCAGGTGATGAGTAGTAGTGGAGGTGATGAGTGGTAGTGGAGGTGATGAGTGGTAGTGCAGGTGATGAGTAGTAGTGCAGGTGATGAGTAGTAGTGGAGGTGATGAGTAGTAGTGCAGGTGATGAGTAGTAGTGCAGGTGATGAGTGGTAGTGGAGGTGATGAGTAGTAGTGCAGGTGATGAGTAGTAGTGCAGGTGATGAGTAGTAGTGGAGGTGATGAGTAGTAGTGGAGGTGATGAGTAGTAGTGGAGGTGATGAGTAGTAGTGCAGGTGATGAGTGGTAGTGCAGGTGATGAGTAGTAGTGGAGGTGATGAGTGGTAGTGGAGGTGATGAGTAGTAGTGCAGGTGATGAGTGGTAGTGCAGGTGATGAGTAGTAGTGGAGGTGATGAGTAGTAGTGGAGGTGATGAGTAGTAGTGCAGGTGATGAGTAGTAGTGCAGGTGATGAGTAGTAGTGCAGGTGATGAGTAGTAGTGCAGGTGATGAGTAGTAGTGCAGGTGATGAGTAGTAGTGCAGGTGATGAGTAGTAGTGCAGGTGATGAGTAGTAGTGCAGGTGATGAGTAGTAGTGGAGGTGATGAGTAGTAGTGCAGGTGATGAGTAGTAGTGGAGGTGATGAGTAGTAGTGGAGGTGATGAGTAGTAGTGCAGGTGATGAGTAGTAGTGCAGGTGATGAGTAGTAGTGCAGGTGATGAGTAGTAGTGGAGGTGATGAGTAGTAGTGCAGGTGATGAGTAGTAGTGCAGGTGATGAGTAGTAGTGCAGGTGATGAGTAGTAGTGGAGGTGATGAGTAGTAGTGCAGGTGATGAGTAGTAGTGCAGGTGATGAGTAGTAGTGCAGGTGATGAGTAGTAGTGCAGGTGATGAGTAGTAGTGCAGGTGATGAGTAGTAGTGCAGGTGATGAGTAGTAGTGGAGGTGATGAGTAGTAGTGCAGGTGATGAGTAGTAGTGCAGGTGATGAGTAGTAGTGCAGGTGATGAGTGGTAGTGGAGGTGATGAGTAGTAGTGCAGGTGATGAGTAGTAGTGGAGGTGATGAGTGGTAGTGGAGGTGATGAGTAGTAGTGCAGGTGATGAGTAGTAGTGCAGGTGATGAGTAGTAGTGCAGGTGATGAGTAGTAGTGCAGGTGATGAGTAGTAGTGGAGGTGATGAGTAGTAGTGGAGGTGATGAGTAGTAGTGGAGGTGATGAGTAGTAGTGGAGGTGATGAGTAGTAGTGCAGGTGATGAGTGGTAGTGCAGGTGATGAGTAGTAGTGCAGGTGATGAGTAGTAGTGCAGGTGATGAGTAGTAGTGCAGGTGATGAGTGGTAGTGCAGGTGATGAGTAGTAGTGCAGGTGATGAGTAGTAGTGCAGGTGATGAGTAGTAGTGCAGGTGATGAGTAGTAGTGCAGGTGATGAGTAGTAGTGCAGGTGATGAGTAGTAGTGCAGGTGATGAGTAGTAGTGCAGGTGATGAGTAGTAGTGCAGGTGATGAGTAGTAGTGCAGGTGATGAGTAGTAGTGCAGGTGATGAGTAGTAGTGGAGGTGATGAGTAGTAGTGCAGGTGATGAGTAGTAGTGCAGGTGATGAGTAGTAGTGCAGGTGATGAGTGGTAGTGCAGGTGATGAGTAGTAGTGCAGGTGATGAGTAGTAGTGCAGGTGATGAGTAGTAGTGCAGGTGATGAGTAGTAGTGCAGGTGATGAGTAGTAGTGCAGGTGATGAGTAGTAGTGGAGGTGATGAGTAGTAGTGCAGGTGATGAGTAGTAGTGCAGGTGATGAGTAGTAGTGCAGGTGATGAGTAGTAGTGGAGGTGATGAGTAGTAGTGCAGGTGATGAGTAGTAGTGGAGGTGATGAGTGGTAGTGCAGGTGATGAGTGGTAGTGCAGGTGATGAGTAGTAGTGCAGGTGATGAGTGGTAGTGGAGGTGATGAGTAGTAGTGCAGGTGATGAGTAGTAGTGCAGGTGATGAGTAGTAGTGGAGGTGATGAGTAGTAGTGCAGGTGATGAGTGGTAGTGCAGGTGATGAGTAGTAGTGCAGGTGATGAGTGGTAGTGGAGGTGATGAGTAGTAGTGCAGGTGATGAGTAGTAGTGCAGGTGATGAGTAGTAGTGCAGGTGATGAGTAGTAGTGCAGGTGATGAGTAGTAGTGCAGGTGATGAGTAGTAGTGCAGGTGATGAGTAGTAGTGGAGGTGATGAGTAGTAGTGCAGGTGATGAGTAGTAGTGCAGGTGATGAGTAGTAGTGCAGGTGATGAGTAGTAGTGGAGGTGATGAGTGGTAGTGCAGGTGATGAGTAGTAGTGCAGGTGATGAGTAGTAGTGCAGGTGATGAGTAGTAGTGGAGGTGATGAGTAGTAGTGCAGGTGATGAGTAGTAGTGCAGGTGATGAGTAGTAGTGCAGGTGATGAGTAGTAGTGCAGGTGATGAGTAGTAGTGCAGGTGATGAGTGGTAGTGCAGGTGATGAGTAGTAGTGGAGGTGATGAGTAGTAGTGCAGGTGATGAGTGGTAGTGCAGGTGATGAGTAGTAGTGGAGGTGATGAGTAGTAGTGCAGGTGATGAGTAGTAGTGCAGGTGATGAGTAGTAGTGCAGGTGATGAGTAGTAGTGCAGGTGATGAGTGGTAGTGCAGGTGATGAGTAGTAGTGCAGGTGATGAGTAGTAGTGCAGGTGATGAGTGGTAGTGCAGGTGATGAGTAGTAGTGCAGGTGATGAGTAGTAGTGCAGGTGATGAGTAGTAGTGCAGGTGATGAGTAGTAGTGGAGGTGATGAGTAGTAGTGCAGGTGATGAGTAGTAGTGCAGGTGATGAGTAGTAGTGCAGGTGATGAGTAGTAGTGCAGGTGATGAGTAGTAGTGGAGGTGATGAGTAGTAGTGCAGGTGATGAGTGGTAGTGCAGGTGATGAGTAGTAGTGCAGGTGATGAGTAGTAGTGCAGGTGATGAGTAGTAGTGGAGGTGATGAGTAGTAGTGCAGGTGATGAGTAGTAGTGGAGGTGATGAGTAGTAGTGGAGGTGATGAGTAGTAGTGCAGGTGATGAGTAGTAGTGCAGGTGATGAGTAGTAGTGCAGGTGATGAGTAGTAGTGGAGGTGATGAGTAGTAGTGCAGGTGATGAGTAGTAGTGCAGGTGATGAGTAGTAGTGCAGGTGATGAGTGGTAGTGCAGGTGATGAGTAGTAGTGCAGGTGATGAGTAGTAGTGCAGGTGATGAGTAGTAGTGCAGGTGATGAGTAGTAGTGCAGGTGATGAGTAGTAGTGGAGGTGATGAGTAGTAGTGCAGGTGATGAGTAGTAGTGCAGGTGATGAGTAGTAGTGCAGGTGATGAGTAGTAGTGGAGGTGATGAGTGGTAGTGCAGGTGATGAGTAGTAGTGCAGGTGATGAGTAGTAGTGGAGGTGATGAGTAGTAGTGCAGGTGATGAGTAGTAGTGCAGGTGATGAGTAGTAGTGCAGGTGATGAGTAGTAGTGCAGGTGATGAGTAGTAGTGCAGGTGATGAGTAGTAGTGGAGGTGATGAGTAGTAGTGCAGGTGATGAGTAGTAGTGCAGGTGATGAGTAGTAGTGCAGGTGATGAGTAGTAGTGCAGGTGATGAGTAGTAGTGCAGGTGATGAGTGGTAGTGGAGGTGATGAGTAGTAGTGCAGGTGATGAGTAGTAGTGCAGGTGATGAGTAGTAGTGCAGGTGATGAGTAGTAGTGGAGGTGATGAGTAGTAGTGCAGGTGATGAGTAGTAGTGCAGGTGATGAGTAGTAGTGCAGGTGATGAGTAGTAGTGCAGGTGATGAGTAGTAGTGCAGGTGATGAGTAGTAGTGGAGGTGATGAGTAGTAGTGCA
>JAWQFJ010003056.1:200780-213280 GCA_034096865.1 Theodoxus fluviatilis
TAGTGGAGGTAATGAGTAGTAGTGGAGGAGATGAGTAGTAGTGGAGGTGATGAGTAGTAGTGGAGGTGATGAGTAGTAGTGGAGGTGATGAGTAGTAGTGGAGGTAATGAGTAGTAGTGGAGGAGATGAGTAGTAGTGGAGGTGATGAGTAGTAGTGGAGGTGATGAGTAGTAGTGGAGGTGATGAGTAGTAGTGGAGGTGATGAGTAGTAGTGGAGGTGATGAGTAGTAGTGGAGGTGATGAGTAGTAGTGGAGGTGATGAGTAGTAGTGCAGGTGATGAGTGGTAGTGCAGGTGATGAGTAGTAGTGCAGGTGATGAGTAGTAGTGCAGGTGATGAGTAGTAGTGCAGGTGATGAGTGGTAGTGGAGGTGATGAGTAGTAGTGCAGGTGATGAGTAGTAGTGCAGGTGATGAGTAGTAGTGGAGGTAATGAGTAGTAGTGCAGGTGATGAGTAGTAGTGCAGGTGATGAGTAGTAGTGGACTCACGAGATTAATGCTGGACTGGATATTTGCTATACTCAATAGTCAGTCCCTGGGTCCCAACACAAAAAATGGAAGTGAGATTGAAAGTCTTGTTGCTTTGTCTTCCAGTTCTTCAACACGGTCAGGTACATCATTGGAGGGCAGACGTACTCGCTGCAGGACATGGAGAATGGAGTTCTTCGTGCCAACAGGAAGGGCGTAGGTGGGTGCAACAACTGACAGTGAATGAAGGAAAATGGAGAAACACTTGAGTTTGGTCGCATTCCTGCCCCCGACACTGTTGTGTGGGTCTCTCACTAGTGGTGAAGTCTGGCTGGTGCACAATGGGAGTCATTGGTCAAAGCAGGAAATGGGAGTCATTGGTCAAGGCAGGAAATGAGAGTCATTGGTCAAGGCAGGAAATGGGAGTCATTGGTCAAGGCAGGAAATGGGAGTCATTGGTCAAGGCAGGAAATGAGAGTCATTGGTCAAGGCAGGAAATGGGAGTCATTGGTCAAGGCAGGAAATGGGAGTCATTGGTCAAAGCAGGAATTGGGAGTCATTGGTCAAGGCAGGAAATGGGAGTCATTGGTCAAGGCAGGAAACGGGAGTTATTGGTCAAAGCAGGTAATGGGAGTTGTTAATCTCGCTCCGCGAGCAAATTCGGCGAAACCAAAACAAACAACTGCCCCAGTCACCTCCCTGATCACATGATCAATCCCATAAACATTCTCTAAAGAGCCGCCATTTAAGACAGGAACTCTCAGAAGCGGGGAGGAAGGGAGGGACTAAGGCGTGAGATATGGTAAGTATGCTTGTTAAACTGAATTTTAGATTAAAAATTCTATTTTAACTTCACATATCTTACCATATCTCACAAGTGCAGACTTCAAAGAAAAGGAGGCGGGTAAAAAATCTTAAACCACATACCTTAACTTAGACGGAGGTGACTGGAGAGGGCAGTATAGCGCCAGCAGCCACAAAGGAAATCCCAAAGGAACCGTCTGCACGTTGACGTCGGAGATCCCGCAGGTAATGGCGTAGGAAGGGACCCTCCGAACGCCAGAAAGCCGCATCAAGCACTTGACGAAGAGGTGCAGAGTGGAATGCGGCAGAAGACGCCAACGCCCGCAGCTCATGCGCTCTGGGAGATGAAGCTGGGGTCTCAGCAAGGGAAGACTTGTATGCTAGTAGCACGGTCTCCGAGATCCATCGAGAGACTGTACCGGCCGAAATGTCCTTGTGATAATCCTCATTAAGAGAGAGGAAAAGGCGTCGAAGGGGAGCCACCCGTCTAGAGCGGGTCCGCTCTAGGTACAGCCTCAGAGCACGAACAGGGCAGAGGCTGTAATCCACATCATCCTCAGCCAGAAACCGAAGACATGCTACCGACAGGGTCCGCAGACGTGAGTCTGCTCAAAGAATCCATGAAAAGGGAAAGATTTCACCAGTAAAATACTCACGTGTACACCAAAAAAATGGCGGCGAGAAAAGAGGATGTTTATGGGATTGATCATGTGATCAGGGAGGTGACTGGGGCAGTTGTTTGTTTTGGTTTCGCCGAATTTGCTCGCGGAGCGAGATTAATGCACTTGTGAGATATGGTAAGATATGTGAAGTTAAATCCACTTCTGGTTTCTTTTAAAAACCGGCATGATGCACCTTTAAATGTTTTACAATGTCAGCATTTGCTGACTCGGCATTTTTGAACCGTTTCGCACGTGTAATTCAAGTTGTCCTGCGGCGGCATGTGTAAACCATTTTCTTTGTGCGTGATTGGATTTTTAGTGTCCAGCGATCCTTTTATAAAGGGTCAGTTTTTTCCTATCAAGAGGGAGAGGAAAAGATTGAAGAAGAATTGACACTAAGAGCTTTTTAACTCTATTGGCCCGCTGTGTGGGGCTTTTAAAGGATTTTATTTGTAATAATTGTTTTTGTTTCTTCTTTTCATTTTTCTTTTTCATTTAATGATATAAATATGAGAGTTTTGCACTGGAATATAGATGTATTTCTGTATTGATGTAAAATTCTGTTTGTGGCGTCTTTATTCTTAAATGTGATTAGTGACTGAGAGAGGATTATCCCTTATTTTATTTCTTTACTGTCCGGTTGGTGGTGCGAGCTGTTACCACCTACACCAACCGTGACAGAAGTCATTGGTCAAGACAGGAAATAGTGGGAGTGTTGAAAGTGCATTTTCCAGGATTTAGTCCATTGCATTACATGGGGCTGCTAAAACTGCATTTTCCATTACATTTACGTAGGCATCTTCCAATTGCAGGCCAGCTCTTCAGACCTTTCACCAAGTCAGACCCGAGACTGCAGGTAGCACTGGACCGTCATGAGCCTCTCATCCACTTCGGCCTGGTGTGTGGCGCCAAGAGCTGTCCGCCCATCAAGACCTACACAGCCACAGTGAGTCTCCTTGGCAGTGTGCGTGTGCTTGTCCTGGGTTCCCAGTGGCAGGCAGTGTGTGCGTGCTTGTCCTTGGGTTCCCAGTGGCAGTGTGTGTGCGTGCTTGTCCTTGAGTTCCCAGTGGCAGTGTGTGTGCATGCTTGTCGTTGGGTTCCCAGTGGCAGGCAGTGTGTGCGTGCTTGTCCTTGGGTTCCCAGTGGCAGGCAGTGTGTGCGTGCTTGTCCTTGGGTTCCCAGTGGCAGTGTGTGCGTGCTTGTCCTTGGGTTCCCAGTGGCAGGCAGTGTGTGCGTGCTTGTCCTTGGGTTCCCAGTGGCAGTGTGTGCGTGCTTGTCCTTGGGTTCCCAGTGGCAGTGTGTGTGTGCGTGCTTGTCCTTGGGTTCCCAGTGGCAGTGTGTGCGCTTGTCCTTGGGTTCCCAGTGGCAGGCAGTGTGTGTGTGCTTGTTCTTGGGTTCCCAGTGGCAGGCAGTGTGTGCGTGCTTGTCCTTGGGTTCCCAGTGGCAGTGTGTGTGTGCTTGTCCTTGGGTTTCCAGTGGCAGTGTGTGCGTGCTTGTCCTTGGGTTCCCAGTGGCAGGCAGTGTGTGCGTGCTTGTCCTTGGGTTCCCAGTGGCAGGCAGTGTGTGCGTGCTTGTCCTTGGGTTCCCAGTGGCAGGCAGTGTGTGCGTGCTTGTCCTTGGGTTCCCAGTGGCAGTGTGTGCGTGCTTGTCCTTGGGTTCCCAGTGGCAGGCAGTCTGTGCGTGTTTGTCCTTGGGTTCCCAGTGGCAGTGTGTGCATGCTTGTCCTTGGGTTCCCAGTGGCAGGTAGTGTGTGCTTGCTTGTCCTTGGGTTCTCAGTGGCTGGCAGTGTGTGCGTGCTTGTCTTTGGATTCCCAGTGGCAGTGTGTGCGTGCTTGTCCTTGGATTCCCAGTGGCAGGCAGTGTGTGCGTGCTTGTCCTTGGGTTCCCAGTGGCAGTGTGTGCGTGCTTGTCCTTGGGTTCTCAGTGGCAGGCAGTGTGTGCGTGCTTGTCGTTGGGTTCCCAGTGGCAGGCAGTGTGTGCGTGCTTGTCCTTGGGTTTCCAGTGGCAGTGTGTGCGTGCTTGTCCTTGGGTTCCCAGTGGCAGGCAGTGTGTGTGTGCTTGTCCTTGGGTTCCCAGTGGCAGTGTGTGCGTGCTTGTCCTTGGGTTCTCAGTGGCAGGCAGTGTGTGCATGCTTGTTCTTGTCATCACGGAGTGTAACCAAGGCACTTTGATGCTTGACTTCCATCGTCTGGCCTGAGGAGTGTGCAGACTTTTTATCCCACAGATTATCTACAAGTATATATTTACAAGTATTTGACAGTATAGAGAGTTTATTTTTGTTCCTCGTAACATCTTCTTGGAACACACCATGGAGTTACTTTTTAAAAATTCCATAGAACTTTCTCAAGCATTTGGCTATGGTGTATACTGCAGAAACTTTTCCCTCCAAAACAACATTATCAAGGAATTTACCTTTTTCCCTTTTCAAAAAACATCTAGTAGACTACAGTGTACGGTGATTACTTTTCTTTTATAAAATCATTTTAAAAATATCTACAAGGAGTTGAGTACAGTGTTCTCTTATACTATTATATCTATAAAGAACATCTACAAGGAGCTGACCGTGGCTTGTGAGGCATTCCTGGAGGGAGATGACGGCTGCACTGTGGATGCTTCTTCAGGCAAGGTCAAGCTGTCCCAGATCTTCAAGTGGTACCAGTGTGACTTTGGCAAGGACGATGCCGAGGTAAGTGTCATGTGCCAGCTGTTTCATGCAGTGTGTATTGACTAGTGTGGGGTGCATGCTGTGTGCGTTGTCGTCACAAGAGTGGGGTCCATTCTGTGTGCATTCTGTGTTCTCACGCACTGCACGTGACCAATTTATTCTGCAAGTGCGGTTATTTGGTCAGCGTTTTTTGGGGTCAGTGTTACCATGCAGAGACGTGGAAAAGTATATAAAAGTTGTCGCGACTCCCTCAAGATTTGCCGTTTTAACACAAAACAAGATTAAGGAAACAATTCTGACTGAATATCAGTTCAATTAAATGCAATAATGTTGAAACAGCCCAAGCTTTCACAAGCTTGCTCTGTGAGGCAATACGGATCCCCTCCTCCACACAGATTCTGATTGTGCGGTATGAGTCTGGAGTGGAGTTCTTTGTGGAGGGGGTGCTCTGTTTTGTGTCAGATGACACGTGTCATCTTCTTTTGCACTCAAGTGTGATGGATGTGGCTGCAGAATTATTTCTAGTGTTCGACCCTATAAATGTGATTGACCCAATACAAGTGTTTTGATCCTATACAAGAGTTTGACCCTTTACATATGTTTGACCCTTAAACACGTATTTGACCATAAGCGAGAGTTTGACCCTAAGCGAAAGTTTTCTACATGTTTGACCCTGTTGACGAGGTTGACACTGACTGGATCTGTGTGTGTGCACAGCTGCTGGACTGGGTGGTGAGGCACATGGCGGCTGGACAGAAGCAGCAGCAGCTGGAGGCAGTGGTGCAGGGGAAGGTCAAGCTGACCTATCTGCCCTACGACTGGTCTCCCAACTCCAAGGCCTAAAGGCAGGCCGGAATGCTGACCAAGATGCTGTCTCCAGAAACACACAAAGCCTGTACCTGGTTTGTTGGAACCTTGTTGCACCCACGCCTGTCTCCAGGGGAAAGATTGCTTGTGAAGCATGACGTTTTGCTTCTTGAGAGCTGCAGTTACGGCTGCAGCCCCGCTTAGAGGATGGCAGTCATCCGGGAACTTTTCACCAAGCTGGATCTGAGCCCCGACTTGGGAGTTGGAATCTCAGGAAGTGTGGTAGGACTGTACTTTACCAAATCGGTAATAAGACTGGATTAAAGAAAAGTCAAATGTATCATACCACTAGTTAGTTTAGCTTGAAAATGGTCAATTACGTTAAAGTGTTTAAGATGTATATCTATTACCTTGTAGTTTACTTTTATGTATCTCTCTATCTCCCCCCCCCTCTCTCTCTCTCTCTCTCTCTCTCTCTCTCTCTCTCTCTCCTTACTCTCTCTCCTCTCTCCTCTCTCTCTCTCTCTCTCTCTCTCTCACTCCCTCGCCCTCACTATCCCTCACTCCTCCGCCCCCCCCCCTCCCATTTCTGTGTGGTGTACGTGGTGTGTGTGTGTGTGTGTGTGGTGTGGCACTGTAGTGAAGTCGTGTGTGTGCGCGTGTGTGTTTTTCTTTTTCTCCACACTTTTTTAACATATTGAATATTTGCTGACTGGAAACTTCCACTGCGTTAGATCTACCTTGAAATCCTCGTAGCGCCCCATGTTAAAAAGTTTCCCTCCTTGTCGACATCTCACAGCTACAAATGCAAGCCCTCCACATAGTGGTGCAGCCCTCCACATAGTGGTGCAGCCCTCCACATAGTGGTGCAGCCCTCCACATAGTGGTGCAGCCCTCCACATAGTGGTGCAGCCCTCCACATAGTGGTGCAGCCCTCCACATAGTGGTGCAGGAGCATGGGGCTGCCGGCCTGATTGCAGGTGTCTGTCCCTGTTTGCCTGTCCACAGTGGGTCCCCCCCCCCCATCCGTCTCAGCCACCCCCACCCCCCACCCCCCGTCCGTCACAGTCCACCCCCCACCCCCATCCGTCACAGTCCACACACACCCACCCACCTTCCCCCCCCCCCCCTCCACCCCCCTCCCCCCCCCCACCCCCCGTGCTGTTGTTTTTTTTCATTTCGCTTTCACTGCGCCCCGCCTTCTGCTGTAGTGCCCCGTGCTCCATGCCCCGTGCCCCGTGCTCCATGCCCCGTGCTCTTTGCTCCATGCTCCGTGCCCCGTGCTCCATGCCCCGTGCTGTGTGCTCCGTGCCATGTGCCCCATGCTCCGAGCTCCATGCCCCTTGCTCCATGCCCCGTGCTCCGTGCCCCGTGCTCCGTCCCCCGTGCCCTGTGCCCCGTCCCCCGTGCCCCATGCCCTGTGCCCCGTGCCCCGTGCTCCATGCCCCATGCCCCGTGCCCTGTGCCCTGTGCCCCATGTTCCGTGCCCCATGCCCCGTGCCCCATGCCCTGTGCCCAATGCCCTGTGCCCCATGCTCCGTGCCCCATGCCCTGCCCCGTGCCCCATGCTCCGTCCCCCGTGCCCCATGCCCCATGCTCCGTGCCCCTTGCTCTGTGCTCCGTGCCCCGTGCCCCATGCCCCATGCCCTATGCCCCATGCTCCGTCCCCCGTGCCCCGTGCCCCATGCTCCGTGCCCCGTGCCCTGTGCCCCATGCCCTGTGCCCCATGCCCTGTGCCCCATGCTCCGTGCCCCATGCCCCATGCTCCAACACCTGTGCCCCATGCCCCGTGCTCCGTGCCCCGTGCCCCATGCCCCATGCCCTGTACCCCATGCTCCGTCCCCCGTGCCCCATGCCCCATGCTCCGTGCCCTGTGCTCCGTGCCCCGTGCTCCGTCCCCCGTGCCCCATGCCCTGTGCCCTGTGCCCCATGCTCCGTGCTCCGTGCCCCATGCCCTGTGCCCCATGCTCCGTGCTCCGTCCCCCGTGCCCTGTGCCCTGTGCTCCATGCTTCGTGCTCCGTCCCCTGTGCCCCATGCCCTGTGCCCCATGCTCCGTGCTCCGTCCCCTGTGCCCCATGCCCTGTGCCTCATGCTCCATGCCCCGTGCTCCTTGCTCCGTGCCCCATGCCCCATGCTCCGTCCCCCGTGCCCCATGCTCTGTGCTCCGTGCCCCTTGCTCCGTGCCCCGTGCCCCGTGCCCCATGCCCCGTGCCCCGTGCCCCATGCTCCGTCCCCCGTGCCCCATGCTTTGTGCCCCGTGCCCCGTGCCCCGTGCCC
Organism: Theodoxus fluviatilis; assembly: GCA_034096865.1. Lineage (NCBI taxonomy): Eukaryota > Metazoa > Mollusca > Gastropoda > Cycloneritida > Neritidae > Theodoxus > Theodoxus fluviatilis. Next base: position 208,463 of record JAWQFJ010003056.1, read on the forward strand.
CATGCTTTGTGCCCCGTGCCCCATGCTCTGTCCCCCGTGCCCCATGCTCTGTGCTCCGTTCCCCGTGCCCCATGCTCCGTCCCTCGTGCCCCATGCTTCGTGCCCCGTGCTCCGTGCCCCGTGCCCCATGCTCCGTCCCCCGTGCCCCATGCTCCGTGCTCCGTGCCCTGTGCTCGTGCTCCGTGCCCCTTGCTCCGTGCACCGTGCCCCGTGCTCCGTGCTCCGTGCTCAATGCTTCGTGCTCTGTGCCCCGTGCTCCGTGCCCCATGCTCCATGCCCCGTGCCCCGTGCTCCATGCTCCGTGCCCCTTGCTCCTTGCCCCTTGCTCCATGCCCCGTGCCCCTTGCTCCTTGCCCAGTGCTCCGTGCCCCGTGCCCCGTGCCCTGTGCCCCGTGCTCCGTGCCCCGTGCTCAATGCTTCGTGCTCTGTGCCCCGTGCTCCGTGCCCCATGCTCCATGCCCCATGCCCCGTGCTCCATGCTCCGTGCCCCGTGCTCTGTGCCCCATGCCCCATTCTCCGTGCTCCATGCCCCGTGCTCCGTGCCCCATGCCCCGTTCTCCGTGCCCCGTGCTCCGTGCTCCGTGCCCCATGCCCCATTCTCCGTGCTCCGTGCCCCATGCCCCATTCTCCGTGCTCCGTGCCCCATGCCCCGTGCCCCATGCTCCGTGCCCCATGCCCCATTCTCCGTGCTCCGTGCCCCATGCCCCATTCTCCGTGCTCCGTGCCCCATGCCCCGTGCTCCGTGCCCCATGCCCCGTTCTCCGTGCCCCATGCTCCGTGCTCCATGCCCCGTGCTCCGTGCTCCGTGCCCCATGCCCCATTCTCCGTGCTCCGTGCCCCATGCCCCATTCTCCGTGCTCCGTGCCCCATGCCCCATTCTCCGTGCTCCGTGCCCCATGCCCCATTCTCCGTGCTCCGTGCCCCATGCCCCATTCTCCGTGCTCCGTGCCCCATGCCCTGAGCCCCGTGCCCCATGCTCCGTGCCCCATGCCCCATTCTCCGTGCTCCGTGCCCCATGCCCCATTCTCCGTGCTCCGTGCTCCGTGCCCCATGCCCCGTGCTCCGTGCCCCATGCCCCGTTCTCCGTGCCCCGTGCTCCGTGCTCCATGCCCCGTGCTCCGTGCTCCGTGCCCCATGCCCCATTCTCCGTGCTCCGTGCCCCATGCCCCATTCTCCGTGCTCCGTGCCCCATGCCCCGTGCCCCATGCCCCATTCTCCGTGCTCCGTGCTCCGTGCCCCATGCCCCGTGCTCCGTGCCCCATGCCCCGTTCTCCGTGCCCCGTGCTCCGTGCTCCGTGCCCCATGCCCTGTGCCCCGTGCCCCATGCTCCGTGACCTGTGCCCCATGCTCCGTGCTCCATGCCCTGTGCTCCGTGCCCCATGCCCTGTGCCCCGTGCCCCATGCTCCGTGCCCCATGCCCCGTGCTCCGTGCTCCGTGCTCTGTGCCCCATGCTCCGTGCTCCGTGCTCCGTGCTCCGTGCTCTGTACGGACGTGTACATCCTTTTCTACGCGTCACATTGCTTGTCATACTTTCAATGATAACCATGCTATATACCGTCTCTTTGTTATGACAATTTTAGCTTATACACATACGCTCGTACAAATTTGATATTTGGTGGGTTTTTTTATTCACATGCGAAGCAAAAGTGAGTCTATGTACTCACCCGTTTCGTCCGTTCGGGCGTCCGGGCGTCCGGGTGTCCGGGCGTCCGTACAAACTTTAACGTAGGATTTTTCTCAGACACTATTAAGTGTATCAACACCCAATTTGGCATGATAATGTATGATGACAAGGCGTACCAAAACATACATAGTGACTTGACCTTGCTTCAAGGTCAAGGTCGCAGGGGCCGTCTAAAAAACAGCCATTTTTCAAATTTTCCCAATTTTTGACTGAAGTTTTTTAGATTGGATACCTGACCTATATATGGTTTATAGGGCAAAGTAATTCCTATCTTTTGATACCAGTTTGATTGACCTTGCTTCAAGGTCAAGGTCACAGGAGCTCTTTAAAGTTGGATTGTATACATTTTTTAAAGTGACCTTGACCCTGAACTATGTAAGATTAATCTTCCAAACTTCATAACATTGTAGTACACATGTTATACTTTAATCATGAGACACATTTTGTCACATATCATCAAGGTCAAGGTCACTTTGACCCTTATGAAATGTGACCAAAATGGGGTAGTGAACCACTAAAATTGACCATATCTCATGGTAGAAAGTGCCAATAAGCACCATTGTGCTTCCTATGACTTGAATTAACAGCTTTGTGTTGCATGACCTTGGATGACCTTGACCTTGGGTCAAGGTCACATGTATTTTGGTAGTAAAATGTGTGAAGCAGTTCTTAATGTATGATGTCATTGCTAGGTTTAGATGTTTGACCTTGACCTTGAATGTCACCTGAAGGTCAACATCATGTAAAGGTCAAGGTCATGGAAAGGTCAAGGTCAAGCATGTGAGTTGTATGGGCTTTGCCCTTCTTGTTAATACTTGAGATTGTCCTCTCACATGAGTGTACGTATGCACATCTAAATGTTGATATGTAAAAAATATGTGCACAGCTCTTTACATATACGCATATATATTATACTAATATGTACATTATACTTCATTTTGTGCTGTCCCTTTTTTTTCAACATATGTTGAGACTGTAGAAAGTCCGACAAAGCTGACAGACCCTTGAACAATAAACTTTGATGAATTCATTCATTGTCTGCATGTCGTATTTTCTCCACACGTTGTATGTGTTGGCATGCTATATGCACGAAGACTATGAAGACTCACCTCAAACTCAACTGTCAGTGCTGGTGACACCTGCCTTGGGTGCGCGTGTGCCTAGTAAAGTGTGTCTGTCTAGAGAATCGTGTATTGTCTAAGGAATCTGTGTTGGTGTTTTCATCCTGTTGCTCAATTTGACTGTGAAAAGCTCTTGGTTTCTTGTGACGTCTTACATAGCTAAAACTGTGCCTCTTGCACGCGCACACACACACACACACACAGTCACACACACACACACACACACACACACCGACAGCCCCGCATACACACATGCACACAAAGATGCACACACACACATAGACACAGACACACATAAAAACACAGACACACACACACACACACACACAAAGACAGACACACACACACAGACACACACACACACACAGACACACACACACACACACACACACACACACACACACACACAAAGACGCAAACACACACACAAACACACAAAGACACACACACACACACACACACACACACAAAGACACACAGAAACACACACACACACACACACAGACACACACACACACACACACACACACACACACACACAGACAGACACACACACAAGACACAGACACACACACACACAAAGACACACACACACACACACACACAAAGACACAGGCACACACACACACACACACACAGACAAGAAGACACAGACACACACACTCACAAATACACAGACACAGACACACACACACACACACACACACAAAGACACAGACACACACACACACACATATAAGAAAGGCACTACTGCCTAATTCACTACCCTTGCAAAATAAAGTTCGTTCTTTCGTTCGTTCTCTCTCTCTCTCTCTCTCTCTCTCTCTCTCTCTCTCTCTCTCTCTCTCTCTTTCTCTCTCTCTCCCTTCTCCCTCTCTTCTCTCTCTCTTCTCTCTCTCTCTCTCTCTCTCTCTCTCTCTCTCTCTCTCTCTCTTTCTCTCTCTCTTAATAGAAGAGTATACACATGTACATCTGCAGGGGCACGCTCAGGCACACCGGTATACATGTTAATCTATATATGACTTGGCCCCTACAAATTTCACACACAAGATTTAGCTTAGTCATTTTTGACTCACATACGAAGCAAAAGTGAGTCTATATACTCACCCGTTTCGTCCGTCCGGGCGTCCGGGCGTCCGGGCGTCCGGGTGTCCGGGCGTCCGGGCGTCCGGGCGTCCGAAAACTTTAACGTTGGATTTTTCTCGGAGACTATTAAGTCTATCAATACCAAATGTGGCATGATGGTGTATGATGACAAGGCCTCAAAAAACATACATAGTGACTTGTCCTTGCTTCAAGGTCAAGGTCGCAGGGGCCATAAATGTTGTCTAAAAAACAGTCATTTTTCACATTTTCTCAATTTTCTCTGAAGTTTTTGAGATTGGATACCTGACCTATATATGGTATATAGGGCAAAGTAATCCCTATCTTTTGATACCAGTTTGGTTGACCTTGCTTCAAGGTCAAGGTCACAGGAGCTCTTCAAAGTTGGATTGTATACATATTTTGAAGTGACCTTGACCCTGAACTATGGAAAATAACTGTTTCAAACTTAATAATTATGTGGGGCACATGTTATACTTTCATCATGAGACACATTTGGTCACATATCATCAAGGTCAAGGTCACTGACCCTTATAAAATGTGACCAAAATGAGGTAGTGAACCACTAAAAGTGACTATATCTCATGGTACAGAGTGCCAATAAGCACCATTGTGCTTCCTATGTCTTGAATTAACAGCTTTGTGTTGCATGACCTTGGATGACCTTGAACTTGGGTCAAGGTCACATGTGTTTTGGTAGGAAAAAAGTGTGAAGCATTTCTTAGTGTATGATGTCAATGTTAGGTTTAGTTGGTTGACCTTGACCTTGAAGGTCACCTGAAGGTCAAGGTCATATAAAGGTCAAGGTCAAGCATGTGAGTCGTATGGGCTTTGCCCTTCTTGTTGTCCTTTTAGAATATACATGAATATGAATAATATATGAATATAGTGTTGATTTGGCTATATCA
>JAWQFJ010003056.1:215780-220780 GCA_034096865.1 Theodoxus fluviatilis
GAACTTCCTTGTCGCCCGTGGGTGAATCGAGTGAATGCGGCATTCTACATCTGCATTCAGGCGTCGAGGCTCAGTTTCTTCTTTCAGGTGCATTGTGGTTGTTTCCTGTATGCGGGTGTACGAAGACTTTGTGATCTGATTGTACTTGTATGTTTGAAAATGTATATTCGTATCAAATTGTCAATATTTTCTTAGATGAATGTGTTATACTGTTCATATTGTATTGTTGTTTTTTCTAAACCAAAGTATTGTGTTGCTGAATATGCAGAAAGTTGGCAATAAAGACAACTACAAAGTCAATACAATTTTTCAAATTGCCGTACATCGCTGATTTTGTGTGACCTTTAAACGGTTTTATTGCGGTTAGCACTGGATGAATTGATCATTGAAACAAACTCTGCTTATTGTATTAATAACTTTGCTTTTATCGAATATTGACTATAAATATGCTGGTTAATGATTAATTAGGCGAGTGGGCCATTTTCATGAAAATACGTAGGATACTGTAATGGGGAAAATGTCAAAACTGTAAACAGCGAGTAGTTTGAACTGAATTTTTTAAAAATCAACTTTATCGAGCACTGTCCTAATGCTTTTGTTGTTTGAATTGATATAAAAAGAACTATTTCAAAAGTAGTACAGAAGAATAGTGTATGCAATCAGAGAGAAATATTCATATGCACTATGATCTTTGCAGCAACATTTATTTTAACACGCCTTCATTCTGATAAAACAACTAACCAGAGTTCTTGGTCTTGTAAAAACGGGGCCAGTTAAAAAGGAGACAATAGGATACAATATGAATAACAAGCGCACGTTTTCGACTTAAGAATCTTCCTCATGAGCCTGACGAAGATGTTTTGGTCGAAAATGTGCATGTAATGGGGAAAGTTGTTTCCCAGATAGCTTACTTGAGATAGGCTTGGTTTTTGCTGCTTGGTAATCCGGGGACTGTGCGTTTTTGCATATTTAAGGGTTTTGGGGTGAGTAGAAATTGAGTTCTGTCCCATGGGTGGTGAGCGATGTTTGTTCTGAGGTTTTGATAGTGCTAAGTTTGTGAGTTACTTTTGAGATGAACGCTATGTTAGCGAGAAAAAATCAGTCAGCCGGCAGTCGGCCTGATTCTGCCTAGGTCGCCAGTCTGCCACCGAGGGGAGAGAAGAGAGGTCAGTCTGCCTCAGTCTGCCTGTTGAAAGACTACCTACTGAGAAGAGAGGAGAGGGCAGTGTTGGTGAAGTCTGCCTGAGTCTGACCACGGAAAGGAGAGAAGAGAGGTCAGTCTGCCGTCAGGCCGAGTACGGAAAAGAGAGAGAACCGAGCGTGGTCCGCCTGCTGAGAGACGAAGAGGAAGACGGGAGAAGAGAGAGGACGACGAAGAGCAGAGAGAGAGAGAGAGAGAGAGAGAGAGAGAGAGAGAGAGAGAGAGAGAGAGAGAGAGAGTGAGAGGCAGAGCACGGGCAGAGGTGAAAGGTTGGTGAAAACCTTTTTATTCGGGTCGATAGCTTGTAACTGTCAAGGGCTGACCTGCGTACTTTTATGTTTATTTTATTATTAGAAGGCTGACCGATCCAGTTTTATGTTTGTATTCGAAGGTTGACAAATATTTTACTTGTGCTGCGGTGTTCTAATTTTGTTTTCTCCTTGGGAGTGAAATCGTGGAAGACTTAGGTGTACATTTTTATGAGATTGAGGTTATCAAGGAGGTTGTGGTGGAATCAGATAACCAAGTAACATTCTTTTTACTTTTCTTTTTCTTTTCTACCCCTGTTACGGGCATGTTTTTGTGAATTGCCATAAAGACATGTACTGAACCCTGGGACCGTGTTATTTCGTTTATGGATCCCCGTAACAGGGCACCTGTTATTTTTCTTGCATTCAATTGTATTCAGAGCCCCGAAACTTTACTTTGCGTTGATAGCGATAGACAGCTATCTTGTGTTGAGCTGTGAAATCAAAATGTGTCTGTCGTGCTCTCGTTAGCATAAGGATGAAAGAAAAAGCCATTTGTCGTTGAAAGTAACTACGATGAAACCTGGCGGATGAATCCAGAAGATGAAAACAGCTGGGAAAGGAATGGACTACGAAGACAAAGAATGACATATTTACAATCATCTTTATTCAGGAAGAAATCAGCGGTTTTAATCGCTTACCAATCATCGGATAGAATGATCAAAGAAGACAGGCAATGAAATATCATTTGTTTTGTTGTGTTGGACCACGATACGCTTGGTTCCAATGTATCGTTTGTAACAACCATATAAGCAACTGACCAATATTCCTCAGTAGATAGTACAGGGTTGGTTCTGTATCACACGAAAGCCAACACGGATAATTATGTTCATGTACTAGAGTATCCCAATTGAATCACAGGAACACCGTAAGATAGTCTTGTTAGTGTTTCTGTTGTTTCATACCAAATTTGCTGGACACTAATGCCGGTCTAGTCCACGGGAACTTTAAAGTATAACACACAACAAGGAATAGACGGAGACACAAGATAAAAGTAGATGTTGATGACGAATAGCGGGAATTTCTATTAAATAAACAGTTACCATGTGCAGCAAGATGCATTGGACATATTATGCGTTAGTCAGAACACGTGGTAAATGATTTTCCCCCCGTTAATGTCACATGACATATTAATTATGCTCATTTCATTTGGCAGGGTATTGATGATTTAAATACCAAACTGCAAACATGATGTCGAAGCGGGAATATAGGAAACTACTATCTCTGAACTAATTCTATTTTGAAAATATTCGTGGAATTTCAGACAAAACTGTAATCTCTCTTGACATTCAGATGCAATGAATACAAAAACTCCAAATGTAAAAAAAAGCCAGTTTGTGTCTTTAACTATGATTTTATTTCGTAATAAGCTTTTGCTCATTGAAACCTTCTCTATTTTTTTAGTATTCACTTATCAAACTTAGAATTATGTTTGAAGTTTACAACCGAAATACACTAAGACGAATTTTGAACAAACGCTCCCAAACTCTCAAAAAGTCTAAACGGCGAACTCTTCATTCTGATTTACTTAACGTTCAAACGAAGAATAATACTTAAAAGTTATTCGCTTCGACGTCATCAAAAGTCTTCATCACCTGACTCTCATCAGAGAGACGGTGCCCGTCTGAAATAGTGAAAATGCTAGCATGGGGTGCCATTCAGAGACATCTCCAGCTCAACAACATTGCAAATAATGAAGTTGAAGGACAACTCGGGCGTGAAGCCGTCGAGTATGGCACATATCCAAAGCTTGTCCTTCAAATCACAAAGTTTACAGTCTTCACATAGGTCACTTTCTTCCAGAGAAGAAAAAAGAAATCGACTTTCTCTCGCAGAAAAATATGTGTATACATACATTAATTCGTTCGCAAAACGGTGTAGAGTTTTAACCGTTGAACTGAAATATGACAGAGGTAATCTTTCAGCCTTCCCTCACTCGTTCTTACTCTGTCGATCAACTACATGGTAGTAAATCCCAGGCAACAATCAGTTCAACGGGAGAGAAAACTTATCTCCGTGAGGCGTGGAATCTCGATTTGCGGAGGGCTTAAACAAGATGTGAATTTTTCTGAAGACATTGTGCTAAGGGATGACGTACACCCATGACATGAAATGACGATCGACATTGTGACAGCAGAGTTGAATGACTTCAGTATCATCTCTTACATTGGTTTATCAGTATCACTACTTTCTCAAGTTGTTTATCGTCAGAGAAAACGTGTCTTACAAGATCAAGCAGAGAGGGAAAACATATTTGTTTATTGAATGAAAAGGAAGTATTTCACATAATGAACTGCTTTACCCTGATAGTGGTCTCAATCACCACATCTGTGTATTCCTTCTCCAGTGCTCTGCGTTTCGTCATAGCAGGATGTTGATCAAGGCACCCACAACGTAAGTTTTTCACAAAGATCTTACAAAGGAACAACAACATCAATGCATTGGTGGTGAAAGGAAAGCGAAGTTTTCACACCAGGAATACTCCTACAGATAAAGATAATTCCAATTTATAGATAGAAATAAAATATGCCTTGATAATCGTATTATGTTACAGCAATAATTATATAATAAGGAATTACATAAATGCACTAGCATGCAGCAGTACAGAGCGATGCAGCAAATCGTTCTACTTTCGTCACATCAAACATTGCTCTACGAGACGGAAAAAGATAACATTCAGAGGAGCAGATTTGCAAAACTGGGAATAAGACGAGAGTTGATATTGTCTAACTGCATCAAGACCAAAGTCAGCAAATGTAAACTGTACAAACAAAACTCAACAGCCTTGACAAACCCGTGACAAGGTCAACGAAACGTTTCAGCATTTATTGCCTTCATAGCGGGTGTCCGTCCATGCAGTGACTGAGTAGAACTCTATGAGGCGATTGCATTGGAGATCAGCACATGAAAGCAGAGTACTTCCAAAGCCAAATGTCAATCACCATGCTTGGGTAATCCGTGTGGCGATTTTCTCAAAGACAGGATAGATTTTATCACATGCATTCACTGCTGATCAGGAATGGTTTTTCGAGCATTATATTGCCATTCAAATCGTCTTCAAGTACTACACAGATCTTCGTTCTCTTCGTTTTCTTAAGTCGAACGACTTCAAACTGCTGTTGTGGGTTTCATCAGGTCAACATCAAGATCAATGGTGTCATACTTAATTCGTTTATGGCAAAACACAGAAAAAGCAATGTCAGTTCTGCTCTTGACATATCAATTAAAAAACCACATTCTTTGTATAATTTTTATTTCTCAATCTGCTCCGTGTCACGGGTCTTGTCACGTGATGATATAACAAAGCAACTGACGCAAAAGAACGCGCACACACACTGAGACAATGCTGGTTCAAGGTCAATCAAGATACAAAGTTCGTAACTTCTCGGCGACGTGAGTGCAACCCACTACAAGGTCAAGTTCAGTGTACACCCTCCACACTGCAGAGCAGTGCTTCTACGTTTTCCGTGGATGCAGCGGTTGCGACAACA
>JAWQFJ010003056.1:225780-233280 GCA_034096865.1 Theodoxus fluviatilis
TGTGTGTGTGTATGCGCGTGTGTGTGTGTGCGCGTATGTGCGCGTGTGTGTGCGTGTGTGTGCGTGTGCGTGCGTGTGCGTGCGTGTGCGAGCGTGTGTGTGCGTGCGTGTTTGTGTGTATGTGTGTAGAATCAGTCATAAGCAACATTAACACATCCACTCGGAGTTCACCTTTCTGAACTGCGACAATGTGATGAGTTTTGAACCGTAAATGCCCGATTTGTTTTTTGGTCTAATCTCTTCCTAAGTTTGCCGCATAAAGCTATTACCACATACATTCTGGAGACAAATAAAAGAAACATACAAGCAACTGTATTTGTTTTAAAGAGTTCCTTCAAAAGACAAGCAAATGGATAAGGTTAATAACAGAAGCAGGTTGATGACGGGAACAGATAATAAACCGTCCCCACACTGGGACGCCAGGCATTAAAGGGTTGATCCTCCTTACTCTGACGCCATATCGCCCGCTAACTTTCCCTAAAATCTGCATATTGTTAAAGTGTGACATGCAGATGAAGTCACCCTCGCTGTAATTATGGAATCTCTGGCTACTGGAAAAGGCAGATAAAATATAGACCGCCGTATTCACGAAGACAAAGCAACAGTAACCACGAGGATCGGTTGGATGCGTAGAAATAACTGGTTTGATTAAAAAGTGTCGGGGTTGGCCACACCACCAAACATTCCTTGGGGACATTTTTGTTTATCCTGGCTGTTGGACTTGTGCGGCCTGCTCCAGTAGCTCAGCCAGGGGCGGCCCCAAGCAGCCGAAGAGGCTACCGGGGGCCTCGGGACAGGGTCAGATCATTCAGATCAACAATGCATTCATACCACGGTGGAGGATCCAGTCCAACCCATGCGCAACAATAAGTTGTTTACAAGTCCCGGATCCAACCCCAAGATAGACCAATATTCGAATCTACCAATCAACAGAAATTCAACACCTTACTTTCACTCATCAACATTTTTGATGAAATTTTCTTATGAAGGGTTGAACCTTGCCAGAGGCCACTTAAATAATGACGTCAGCTACAATCTGCTTTTCATTCTTATTCCCCCATCCCAGTCTTCCCAGTGCCACTGAGGCGGGTTTCCAAGGACTATAATATGCAAGCAGAGGCAATCGATGAAACCAAAGACATTATCTAAATAGTGTCTTTGATGAAACGGACTACAGGCATGACGCTGACGTAACTAGATTGAATTTAAAAATTCAACACGTCTGAATAAGCCAACGTCATCACTATGGTCCATTTCAGAGATTGCCTTTGCTAGCACATCACAGTACCAGGATACCTGCCCCTGACAGGCTGGCCTTCACTTTCTTAGCAACATGCAACGATAAGAAAGAGAGAAGAAAAGTGAGACGTTGTTACCTGTGGCTGGATCTTGAGTTCCTTCTTCTCTTTGTCTCCTTGGTCAAAGAACTCCGACATGACGAGATCGGCGGCCTGCAGGACAAGAAGATTCAAGTGACGCACACTTCATTAAACACACTATAATGCATTACAGTGAAAGACAATAACACACCACAATATACTTCGATGCTTGATGCGACATAATCAGCACGGCACAAGGCAACACAATATAATGAAGTACAATGCACTACTTTCAGTTCACCAAATATACTTTGGAGTTGAACGAGTGGAAACGAAACCAAGAGGAGGGCGGGGTGTGGGGGTGGGTGAAGGAGGGAGGGGGGGGGGGGGGGGCGGAGAGAGACGGGGGGCGGAGGAGAATCCAAAAGAAAACAGCAGACAACGTCGTTAAAACGGAAACGATGCGAAAACATTGGCTGTTCAAAGGGAGTGAGAGCAGAGAACGTAGAGATTCGGCATTAACAGGGACATACAACGACATGGCTTTTGTAGTTGCACAGAGACATGAAAATCCGTAGGAAAAGACGAGGCTTTCCGACCTACAGGCCTCTGAAGGGCATGTAAATCAACTGATTGTGCAAGCCTTTTTAGCTGGCTGGAAAACAGTGGTCGAGATTCACTTTCCCGTGCTCAAGACGCGATTGATCTCATCTTGACCCCAACCGACAGGGGGACGAGAAGGTAGAAAAAGGAAAGAGGATAGGAAAACAATGTCAAGACGAAATGCACTACCCAAGGTAAAGTTCTTGGTCGTTTTATTGAAAGGAAGACATGTTAATATATAGACACGTAAAATGGGGTAGAACACCAAATACTTTATTCTTTAAAAACTTAAATGTTTGTCTGAAAAGTATTGGTTAGTTAGGTGCAAGAAATAAAATCCATGTACCTACAGGAGGGACCAGTACCAGATGTTGGCTTCTTCAGGCGTTTTCGCCTGTAAGTACATGGATTGATCAAGCCACCCAATGAACAGGGGGTAGAGTGTAAAGCTGTTTGAGACCCAGACATGGGTTATACATCGCTATATAAAACCACACCCTAACCGTTTACTTTTATCTCTTATGCCAAAAGAAAACCATTCAGCCGTACATGTCTCCGTTTCGACAAAAGGTCAAGCTGCACCTCGTGCCATGTGGCGGATGGTGTACCGGGCTCGTCGACCAGTCATCTTATTTTAGACCACACAGCGCCAAGGCTGACGGAGACGAAAGCGAACAGTGCCAGGTCGAGGTGGAGCAGGAGGACGAGGAGGACAAGGACAAGGACGAGGACGACTAGGACGAGGACAAGGAGGAGGAGGAGGAGGAGGAGGAGGAGGAGGAGGAGGAGGAGGAGGAGGAGGAGGAGGAGGAGGAGGAGGAGGAGGACGACGACGACGACGACGACGACGACGACGAGGACGACGAGGAGGAGGACGAGGAGGAGGACGACGAGGAGGAGGAGGAGGAGGAGGAGGAGAACGACGACGAGGAGGAGGAGGGCGAGGACGAGGAGGAGGACGAGGACGAGGAGGAGGACGAGGACGAGAAGGAGGACGAGGACGAGGAGGAGGACGAGGACGAGGAGGAGCAGGAAAGGAAGAGGAAGAGAGGAATTAAAATGATGACGATGATGATGACAAAGATGATGAATGAAGTTCTACGGCTTATCAGCCTCTGCAGGCAACGTAAGGTCACTGATCACGACTATTCCTAGAGCTGGCTGAGAAAGAGCAAGCCAAGACTTCTGTTCTATATGGAATTCGCTCTGATGAACTGGGTAGACATGTTGGGTCTATTCTCATCCCCAACTCACAGGCAAACAGGGTCGAGAAGGACGATGCTGCGACACAGTTAAAAAGGGAATAGATAATTAGGACAAGACGAATAGAGACACGCGGGAGACGAGATAAGGAGATCAAGATCATTCTAAAGTCATGCAGACTATTGTTATCTCCCTTGACGATCGATTTTGTCTGAAAGCCGCAGCAAAACGACGCTATTATTTGGGGGGTGGGGGGGTGGGGTGGGTGGGCGTGGGGGGTTCGACTTTTGTCCATTATCCTCTGACATCGCTGGGTCCCACGTTACTCGTTTCATTTTCGCCACGTAAAATACTTCGATGCGCATCGACCATGTCAGAACAAATCATAACTATCTCAGAAGAAAACCGAAAATGGCATATCAAAAAGATCGTAGTTACAGCAGGAGAAGGAGAACGACTATGATGACAATGAAAGTAGTAATGGTGGCGGCGATGATGATGACGATGAAGATGATAGTGGCGATGATGCGATTTAATGATGATGATGATGATGATGATGATGATGATGATGATGATGATGATGATGATGATGATGATGATGGCGTTGAAGATAATGATGGTATTGTTGACAACGACGGGGATAGGGATACTGGTGGTGGTGATGATTACCACGACAGCAGTGATGATGGTGGTTGTTGTGGTGATGCTGATGATGCTTCAGCCGGTGGTGGTGGTGGTGTCTCCCTCTCTGAATACGGCTTAGGAGTGAGGAGAGACTACTACAAACCCGCACCCCACTTCCTGAGCAAGACACAACACATACCTTGCGCTGCACTTCCCAGGGCTTTGTGATGCCCGCAATGTCCGAGAGCGTCATCAGCACGCTTCTGTAGATCTCTTTGCTCTCTCGATCTTCCCACCGAAGTCCACCTTCAGCCACCATGGCGAAAAACTTTTCCCTCAGTCTGATGGAAAGGAGAATGACAAAGATGTTGCAAAACGAGCATGCATGGGCTTCAAAAAGGACGATTATCCGTTGCACGACAGTCATGATGAAAGATCTTGCAAGTAGAAGAAAGAATGTGATGTAAAATTGAAGTCCTTAAAAAGACAATGCGCATGAAGAGATTGAACTGAACTGAACTTCATTAAAGGTCCATGCTTATTACGATACAAGCATGCAGCTGATTTACAGTTTCTGCGCGTGCGCACTAAAGTAATGGTTCAAACCACTGTTGGTATTATGGGTAGATCTGTGCAAAGCGCGTACATCCTTCCATCTTTCAGAGAGAGAGAGAGAGATAGAGCGAGAGAGAGAGATAGAGAGAGAGAGATAGAGCGAGAGAGAGAGATAGAGCGAAAGAGATAGAGCGAGAGAGAGAGAGCGAGAGAGAGAGAGTGAGTGAGAGAGAAAGAGAGAGAGAGAGAGAGAGAGAGAGAGAGCAAGAGAGAGAGATAGAGCGAGAGAGAGAGAGAGCGAGAGAGAGAGAGAGTGAGTGAGAGAGAGTGAAAGAAAGTGAGGGAGAGTGAGAGAAAGTGAGAGAGAGTGAGAGAGAGAAAGAGTGAGAGATAGAAAGAGTAAGAGATAGAGAGAGAGGGGGGAGGGAAGGAGATTGGACGGGAGGGAGGGAGGGAGAGAGAGAGAGAGAGAGAGAACTTGAACAAATTTATTGTGTGGAGGCCACCGGCCCATTACACATGATTTTAAATGCAAAACGCGGAGAAACACGAAGAAAGAGTTCATCAACACTGGCATCCAGCGTTGGTAGGAACGAAATGCACGGAAAACAGTCAGTCACTGTGTTGTATGCATCAATGGAATTCACTTTTCCCGTGCTTTTCGTGAGAGCAGCTGTCGCGGCGGCGGCCTTCCTGGCTCTCTGGCAACTCTGTGACGCCGGGGAACAGCTGATCTGGGACGGCCCGGATGACCGTAGATTCCTCGAGCCTCCGTCGACGATGGCTGTAGGATGGCATTCCGCACTGGCCCACGATCCTCCATGCGATCAGCAGATGACGACCGGAGGGATAGTGTGCGATCTGTCTCTTTTTCGGCACCGCCAGACTCCTTTTCGCTCGTCGGAGCACCGCCCCCTCCCCTGCAGCTGTCAAAGCAGTCCTTCATCATCTCCTTAAACTTCTGTCCCAAATCAAATCTGAAGTTTTCAAAATCTTCTAGGGTAGCCTCCCTGTTGGATGAAATTGGTGAAGCACTGGCAGTCTCGATAGTCTCTGTGTTCACATGAGGGACAAACGAAGCTTGAGCGGGAACATCTGGGATGGAGGATGAGGCTTCTGCTATGTTGTCACTCCTGCAACTTGTGGGGTCAAAGGTCAAGGCTTTCGTAGCGTCATAGCTTGGTCGCGCACTGGCACGGGAATCTCGTGCAACATCAGGAGCGACAACGGAGGAATTTGCGACATATATATCAGCGGAATTCAAGGTTGAAAAATGGTCATTCTGCCTCTTAGGTGTTTTCCTTCTCCAGAAACCGCCCATGGTGCTTGTTAGCAATGGCCGACCATCACTATGCATGAATCGTAGGACAACTACAGTGTTTCCGCCTTCCCCGTCCACCTTCCATGAAGTAAGCGCCTCAGTCGTAAGCAGAGAAGTTAGCAGAGTCTCCAGGGCAGCTGGTAGTCCAGCGACTGGCATGGTGACTTTCTGTTACGGAGAAACGCTCGAGCAGGCCAGAGCTGACGGGAACACGTCTTACCGGCGCGAGGGCTAGCCGCTAGTGGGGAGAGATTGATTGATTGATTCTTTATTTATCAAGGATGAAATTTTAGGCATTTCTGCCTTTCTTACAAATTGTCCTTGCTCATAAAGAAATGAAAACATTGATAATTAAGACACAAAATACACAGTAGCTAATCCATGTACAACAATTGGTAAGATATATGAAGAATATGATCAACAATGACAAAGATTTTAGTATGTCTTTGACAGCTGTCAGCTCAGTGTGTCTTTAAGATCAAGCAATACGTGTCATATGTACAGGCGACAGAAGTGAGATCATCTGAATAGATAATCACGTATGGATGCTTTAAAAGACGTCAAGGAAGTATTGTTCCTAAGGTGCAATGGAAGTGTATTCCATATCATAACACCTGAATATGTAATACTGCCTTTGAAAGAGAGAGAGAGAGAGAGAGAGAGAGAGAGAGTAAGAGAGAGAGAGAAAGAGAAAGAGTGAGAGATAGAGAGAGGGGGGGGAGGGAATGTGGAAGGGAGAGAGAGAGAGAGAGAGAAAGAGAGAAAGAGTGAGAGAGAGAGAGAGAAAGAGTGAAAGAGAAAGAAAGAGAGAGAGAGTGTGTGTGTGTGAGAGAGAGAGAGAGAGAGAAAGAAAGAGAGAGAGGAAGGAGAGAGGAGGGGGAGAGGGGAGGGCACACACTAACGACGTATGAAAAGAGGAGAATTTCTCCTTGAAATTACACAATTATGAGACCTCTTGACATCAGAGAGGACTTTGATTCCAACAACAGAGGGGAAAGTGGCAGTTCATGAGCAAACTCCTTCCATTGCCAAACTACCAATAGAGCGTGCTGACGATAAGGAAAGCGATAAAACGGGCGATGACGTACTGGAGGTGGAGACTGATGTCAGTAGCCAAGATGGCGTGCTTGAGTGTATTGATGACCTCGCTGTATTCCTCGGACGAAATGTTGGCAAGTATGTTGTTTCCCTGTCCAAAGAGCATGGACACACAAATCAATGTCACCATCTATCAGGACTCATTGGAATGAATAAACGAATGAATGAATAAGTGGACGAAGTTTTAAGGCCTATCGGCCTTTGTAGGATATGTAAAGTCAATGATCAGGAGAATCACTGGAGGACTGCGGTCGAGCAAGAGCAAGTCATTACCCGATGACCCCAGTCATTCACCTCATGCAACCCCACTGGGAGACACAGCAGTCTGTCCTTACCCGCAACCCACAGGAAAAGGATTCATTGTATAATACCCTTCAAACTAATTTATCAATTCTTTCTCATTCACATAGTCGATCAAAGGTTTTTGAGTCAGTGCTGTCAGGCAACCAGAATTAAATTCATCGACTGTATCATTAACTGTATTTTTATATATATGCAAGGAGCAAAAGTGTGTGTGTGTGTGTGTGTGTGTGTGTGTGTGTGTGTGTGTGTGTGTTTGTGTGTGTGTGAACGTGTGTGTGTGTGAACGTGTGTGTGTGTATGTACGTGTATGTTTGTGTGTCCGCGTGCGTGTGTTTGTGTGTGTGTGTGTACACGCGTTGGGATGGGGACACTTACACACACTCGCGCGTGCGCGCACAAACGTACACAAACACACACACACACACACACACGACACATACACACACACACACGCACACACACACACACACACAC
>JAWQFJ010003056.1:238280-240780 GCA_034096865.1 Theodoxus fluviatilis
TACCAAAGCATTATTTATCAGACACTTGTATATGTTACGGGCTTGTGCTTTTTCATCAAAAGGAAATGGAAAATCAATTTCAATCCTTTCCTTTTTATGGCGATAGTAAATTACATTCACTGCAAATACGCAAGCTGAGAAAGGAGGTACATTCTGGGTTGAGACGGACGGGATGTAAGCAAGGGCCTCTGCAAAGCTGACGAATGAAAATATTGCACGATCAAAGAGTATTTTGACCGAGAGGGGGAACATCAAGTCTTATAAATCACTAAGCAGGGCAGCACAACCGTATCACTGTGTGACACACGGCCAGAGCCGTTCATTGCCTCTGCATCAGCTGGACCCCCTGGCTGCTGGGCTTGTGGTACCCACTACAGCAGCTCGGTCAGGGCGGCCCACAGCAGCCGCAGAGGCTCTCGGGATGCACTGGGACTTTGGGGGGTCATTAAGATTCAAATCTATGCGCACCTTCACGGAGACACGACTCCAATCACATACCACATGCCGTCTGTGATCCGTATCACGAAGGGCTAAACCCCAACCCACGAATGAGAAGAAAATGATCGATAGACACCACGTGTTTCCAAAATCGATGCTCAGTGTGCAGAAACCACCACCACCACCACCACCATCAGCACTACTCCCATCACCACTACCCCCGCCATCACCACTACTCCCATCACCACTACCCCCGCCATCACCACTACTCCCATCACCACTACCCCCGCCATCACCACTACCCCACCATCACCACAATCACTACCCCCACCATCACCCCTACCACCACCACAAACCACCACCATCTCAACTAGCCCCTCCCCCCCCCCCCCCCCCATCAATACATCCCACCATCAACACTACCCCCACCACTACTACCGCCACCACCACAACTACCGCCACCACCACCACCACCACCACCACTACCCCCACCACCACCACTACATTAACACCACCACCACTACCCCCACCACCACCACCACCACCACTAAAACTACCACCACCACCACCACCACCACCACTAAAACTACCACCACCACCACCACTAAAACTACCACCACCACAACTATCCCCCCCACCATCACTACTCCCACCACCACCACTACCCCCACCACCACCACTTACCACCACCACTACCGCCACCATCACCACTAACTCCACCACCACTACCGCCACCACCACTACCCCCACTACCTCCACCACTGCAAACAATGCTGTTACTTCTTATGATGATATCTTTGGTGTTGACGACAAAGACTACATGATGATAATAATGACGACGACGACGACGATGATGATGACGACAACGACGACGACGACGGAGATGATGATGACGATGATGGTGATGATGATGATGATGATGATGATGATGATGATGATGATGATGATGATGATGATGATGACTGATGATACGATTGGAGGCAGGCTTACTTCTGCTGGAAGGCGTTGTTGGTGCCACGGTGGTCAAGGTCGTGACAGAGACAGGCCACGATCATTGCCAGGCATTCCTTCTCCGTCAGGTGGCTCCTGGTGTCGCACAGCTGTCAGGATAGGCAGCACGCCGTGCAGTCAGTTGCCTTCTTTCGCCCTCGTAAAGCACAGGTACGACTCCCAACTTTCACCCATACCAGGACACCAACTATATGGCTACATAGGACTCTTTCTAGGATTCACAATATTCTGAATCAACATGTACGGAAAATGTCGTTCAAGAGAATTTTTCTGAACTTGCAAAGAATGCTTTATTCTCAATTTTCAAAAAGAGGAGGAAGGAGGTGGAGGAGGAGGAGGAGGAGGAGGAGGAGGGGAAGGGGGGGGGGGAGGAGGAGGAGGAGGAGGAGGGGGGGGGGGAGGAGGAGGAGGAGGAGGAGGGGGAGGGGGGGGAGGAGGAGAAAGAGGAGGAGGAGGAGGGGGAGGTGGAGGGGGAGGAGAGGAGGAGGAGGGGGAGCAGGGGGGGGGAGGGGGGGGGAGGGGGAGGAGGGAGAGAAGGGGGAGGAGGGGGGAGGAGGAGGAGGAGTTTCTTTAGAGTGATCGACATTGCGAAATATATCATGAAAGGAATCGGCGACAGTACAATGTGCATGTGTACGTGCTCACACACACACACACACACACACACACACACACACACACACACACACACACACACACACACACACACACAACCCCCCCCCCCCACACACACACACACACACAAACACACACACACATATACATATGCACGCATCTACGCAAGCATACACACGCGCGCACGTGCGAGCGTACACACACACACACACACGCTAGCACTGACGCACATACATGTACTGCACGCGCGCGTACACACACGCGCGCGTGTGCGCAAGCACGCACGCCCACAGACACACACGAACGGACACACACACACACACACACACACACACACACACACACACACATACACGTACCATCATGGTGGAGTACATGACCTGACACACGTTGAAGGCGTGACGCCAGTTGTGGTAGGCCACGTTCCTGTAGTTCT
>JAWQFJ010003056.1:245780-286140 GCA_034096865.1 Theodoxus fluviatilis
TTCTGCATTACGTGATATATAGCTTGTGCCACGAGTGGCGTGCGTGGTAATGTTGAGCACGTGTAGGACGTACAGTATCCCTGCGTTCCGTTGCACTCTGCTTCATCTCTGCTACGGTGTAGCAGGCTCAGGAGTTTCGATTGGTCGGTTTCTTGAATTATTTTTAAAGCACGTTACCATTACAAGTAGAGGGTTTTGGAGGCCCTCTTTGGATACATGGATCCCCTAAATAATTTCACATTCATTTACATCCCTCTTCATCGAATAGACAGCTTCATAAAAGCATTAGGGTCGAAAATCCATTAATAACAAAAGGGAGGTAACCATCACCAGTCAGAGAGGAAGGTCAAGGGAATCCAATCATGTGTGTCGTCTGCTAAATCGTTACACTCATGGGTATAAATGCCGACGTTTACTACAAATATCAAACCAAGACATACAATCCACTCTGCCACGGTGATGAGAGCACGAAAACATTTATTTCTTCAAAATGTGACAGCAATCGGCACATTTGCCACTTCCATGGTATGTAAACTCCATGGTTCGAAGCATGTTTACCGTGCAAGTCCGTGGAGTGACTTCCAATTAGTTGTGTTTAGTATGAGCCAATCAAATGCGGCTACGCGTTCTGTAGTTTCATCGTTGCTAGGCACAGCAAGTGGCGCACTCTAGTGATA
Organism: Theodoxus fluviatilis; assembly: GCA_034096865.1. Taxonomy (NCBI): domain Eukaryota; kingdom Metazoa; phylum Mollusca; class Gastropoda; order Cycloneritida; family Neritidae; genus Theodoxus; species Theodoxus fluviatilis. The sequence goes on from JAWQFJ010003056.1 coordinate 246,458, forward strand.
AGCATTTAGAGCGCCTTCTGAGATGCTCTAGCTGCTGCGCGACCTTGACAGGAAGTTGACCTCTGCCACAGGGTGAAACGTCACCAAAGACTGTGTATGAATGATTTTCGACCCTAATGCTTTTATTAAGTCGTTTCTTCGATCAATAGTGATAAATTTGAGTGTGAAATAATATTGGGGATTCGTGTATTCAAAGAGGGCCTCCAAAACTCTATACTTTTAATGATAAAGTGCTTTTCAAGTTATTAAATAAAACCAACCAACAAAACTCTTGAGCCTGCTACATCGTAGCAGAGATGAAGCAGAGTGCAACGGAACGCAGGGTGTTGTGTGTTGTGCATGCAGTAGGTGCAGTCCATTCGTCGAGTACAAAACGTGCCGTAGTGCATTACGTGCAGCACGTGCTCTACGCGGAAAACCTTTTTTGGTGTGTAGGAGGTGCAATACGTGCTGAAAATGGATTTCGTGCAGCACGTGTACTACGTGCAGAACGCTTATTTTTATGCAACACGTGCGAAGCGTGGATTTCGTGAAGCAAGGGCAATAAGTACAATGGGGTGGATATTGTGCTGCATCAAAATTCATTTTAGTTCAATTCAAATACTTTATTTACCGATGGTACACTTGATAAATAAATGTCCACCTTCCAATGCCCCTCAAAATGATACATGACAAATTAAGACGAACTGAAAACTCTCTCTCTCTCTCTCTCTCTCTCTCTCTCTCTCTCTCTCTCTCTATATATATATATATATATATATATATATATATATATATATATATATATATATATATATATATATATCTCCCTCCCTCCCTCTCTCTCTCTCTCTCTCTCTCTCTCTCTCTCTCTCTCTCTCTCTCTCTCCCTCCCTTGATCGATCGCACCCTCGCTCTCTCTTTCTGTTTCAGTCTCTCACTCCATCGCATCCTTTCTCACCCACTCACCCTCTCCCTATCATTATTGGTGGTGTGGAAGGGTTGGATTTGTTTTTAATGACTGAAGACTAAGCACGTGCGGTGAGTGGAGTGCGTGCTGTGCAAGCAGAGCATACAGGAAATGGAGTGGAAGCAGTGCCTTCACAAGTCCCAGCATGCTTACCTCCAAAGCTACTGCCTGTCTGGCCGAGGCCTTAGCCACCTCCTCGTATAGCAGACAGTTGTTGATGCCCAGCCCGCAGAATATGCTGAAGGCCTGAAGAAAACAAGAACACGTTTGAAGGATTGTGATAATTCCGTGCAGGTGAGAGCAGATACATCAACGATTAAACAGTATTGTTTACTACATGTGTTATTGTAAGCAATATGAGGCAGTACAACACACATGAATTAGTATTACCATGTGCAACAACATTTAACATTCAAATTCCAATGCAGTGGAACACAATGAAGTAGGATTTCTCTTTAATCTGGATTACTTCCAAGCACGTATAAACTGATACTATAATTACAGCTACGGATTTTTACCACTTTGATGGAAAAGCTAAACTACTGAAAGGGGCGGGGGGTTTCTCTAGCGGAAGCCACCGTATGCGCTTCCTGGTTGTATGCCTAGAAATGTCCTGCACAAACAAGAGCATTAACAGCCGCGCAAACAAGAGCAGCAAACATCAAGCTGAGGAAGCCGGAACTAACACATTATTTTCGTGTCGCACGACAAGTCACGCAGAGACGCACAGCTTGGAAACAAGAGCGAGCGGCAGGCGGGCAGGATGCAAGGTGTGGACCCCGACTTTCCAAACACGTCTGGTGAGTCGGCCTGTTAATTCACATCATTATCACCATTGACGAGATGCAGAAAAGGGTCTACTCGGCCATCCATTCACTCCAGCATAACCCAGTCCAGTCTTGTCGACCCGGTCAATCAGACTGTTTGGCCGTTTGCCTGTGCTGCTAATGAGTCATCCGGACTAGCTCGTTGTAAACATGTTATAAAAAGTGTGTTCTAATTGGGCGTAGCTTCGACCTACTTCGCCGTAGTTTCGACTTCGCGTAAGTGCTGTTGGGGGTGTGCTAAGTGTCCGAAGTTCAAAGTAGACTTCGCGTAAGTGATGTTGGGGGTGTGCAAAGTGTCCGAAGTTCAAAGTAGACTTCGCGTAAGTGATGTTGGGGGTGTGCTAAGTGTCCGAAGTTCAAAGTAGACTTCGCGTAAGTGCTGTTGGGGGTGTGCTAAGTGTCCGAAGTTCAAAGTATACTTCGCGTAAGTAATGTTGGGGGTGTGCAAAGTGTCCGAAGTTCAAAGAAGACTTCGCGTAAGTGATGTTGGGGGTGTGCAAAGTGTCCGAAGTTCGAAGAAGACTTCGCGTAAGTGATTTTGGGGGTGTGCAAAGTGTGGGAAGTTCAAAGTAGACTTCGCGTAAGTGCTGTTGGGGGGGGGGGGGTGCAAAGTGTCCGAAGTTCGAAGAGGACTTCGCGTAAGTGATGTTGGGGGGGTGCTAAGTGTCCGAAGTTCGAAGAAGACTTCGCGTAAGTGATGTTGGGGGTGTGCAAAGTGTCCGAAGTAGACTTCGCGTAAGTGATGTTGGGGGTGTGCAAAGTGTCCGAAGTAGACTTCGCGTAAGTGATGTTGGGGGTGTGCAAAGTGTCCGAAGTAGACTTCGCGTAAGTGATGTTGGGGGTGTGCAAAGTGTCCGAAGTTCAAAGTAGACTTCTGTGATCGTGTTCTTCCAGGTCCGATGTGTACTTCGACGATGTAGGCCAAAGCTGCGTCCTAATTATTCATATTAGATTCCTTTTACTGTAGGGAGTCAGGGAAAGTCTACGCCGTACCCTGGCTTACATGACATTAACTACTAGTATCATGTAGCTCAATTAGACTGTAGCGTAGGCCTATCCGTATGCAGCAGTCCCCAACGCTACATCGCGTAAGTCCACTTCGGCCTATTCGTATTCAACAATCCTCAAACACAAGATCGCGTAAGTCCACTTCGGCCTATTCGTATGCAACAATCTTCAAACACAAGATCGCGTAAGTCCACTTCGGCCTATTCGTATGCAACAATCTTCAAACACAAGATCGCGTAAGTCCACTTCTACCTTCGTTCACTTCGGGGACTGCGCCCAATGAGAACGCACCTTACCTGCCGTTGTTGTTGCTGGCATCGTTGCCAGAAGCTGCACGAATGCCGGTGATCAACCAGACACAGACACAAGTTCAAACTCGCTACACTAGTTTGCCTGCCTACCTCCAGCAGCTGGTCATCGTGGTCATCGAACGGAAGCCCGTCCACTCTGTTGATCACTTGAATCACCCCTGAAAAAAGGAAATTAAATCAAACGGCAAAAGCGCACAAGCAACGAAGCGGAAAAAGTTAATTCACTAGGTTAACTCTAGCATCAGAAACGATGAAGCGAAACTGTGAGGCAATGAAGGTTACCTGAGGTTTTACCAGAACCGTGCACTGTAAGCTGAAGACCGTCTTATACCGTCAAAGAGAAGCTTGGGATGGCATCGGCTGTCAGTGTTCATTATCGTGAGACTTAAAACTTACCTCCCCTGTCCTCAGGCAGCTTCGGCTATTCATGGACACGAGTTTAAGAGCTGAAAATGACCTCCTAAAAGGCCATGTTTGCAGTAACATTGCTTGAGGAAAAAACCTTTCAAATCACAAGCTCATACCTACTTGTATGGGGACTAAAACCATTGTTTTGTATAGTCTCAATGAATGCATTATGTAAATGTGAATGCCAGTGACAATTACCACGACCAGTTTCGCTTAAAATAAAATAGCTCCACTATCAAGATTGAAGATTGAACAAAGTTTATGACGTGAATGTCAAGTTTTGTACAGGCATGTCACGAATGTCTCAATCGGATAGCCTCACCCGTACTTCTATTCCTTAATTCAACAACTCTTACGCAATACTGGCTTGAAATTGCTTGATTAAAAAGATTTTGCATGCAGAGAGACGCTGCTTCTTCATCGCAACCTTTCGTCTAGTGATCGATCTCATTTGATTTAAAGACAATTAAATGAGAAGCTTATCATGATTAAATATCATATACATGTACCTTTAATGAATGACTTGATCATCAGAAGGCATTCTGCGGCGCTCTTGCAAAGCCCTAGCATGTGATCCGTTGTAGTGACTTCGCAGGCCTTTCCATAACTGAGCATTTAAAAATACTTCGAAAACATGGGTGTTGCCTCATGTTGAAGAGTGAAGGCGTCTGTGAAAGATTTTCTTTCAGATAGACTTTTAAAAATCGTGCATGACCTCGTCCCTGTTTATCCACTCGTTTTCACAAGTAGCTTGATCTAACTGAGGTAGCATTACACATCTAAATGACACGACAAGACCAAAGGTTGCACACCAATTAACAGCAGTCGTGGTACCCGTAGGCAATAACAAGTCTACAGAAGAAAAAAAAAATCAACCTCGCATCTCTGAATAAGATTTTCTTTGTAATCATCCATCAGTGTCGTATCACGATGATGGGCCAAATCAACATTCTCTTGGCACGTTAAAAGCACATTCTCGACCGACAACTGCTAAGATAATTTTCATGGTTATGTGGAGAAAATGAGAATGTTCACAAAGGAAGGACCTAATTATCACAGAGTGAACACGACCTACTGTTAGATTTTGAAGGCCGTCGTGTGAAAGACGTTGCTGAAATTCGCATACCTAATTGCTCTGGCGTTTGCTTAAGGCCTCCGCACACGAGGCAACCAAAGTCTCTTGCCACGTTGCTTGCGGCCGGTTGCTTGCCATGTGGCAGGCAATGCTGGAGGCTGAGCTCGCACACGCTTCCACTGTGACCTTTCACCTCTCGCCACGTTGCGAACACGCAATGATTACAGTCGACCCGCGGGCGTTTGACCTGCATTTCCATTTGTAAATGGTAGGAGGTTTCACGACCTATTGATGCATTCAACATACAGCTTTGATAAATTAATGCTGTTCATGGCTTACATTTTCTTTGGATGGGGTTTCTAGTATCCCGAAATACAGCGTTTTATGTGCGAAGCGTATAGCCATCTCCGCCATTTACTTTTGCGAACAGTCGCGACAACGCGCCCGGTGATTGGTGGATTCACAGAGAGTGGCTGGAGTGGTACGCCACTGCCCCCAAAACTAGAACAGGTTGAAACACGAGCAACTTAGTTGCTGGTGGCGTGGAAAGTTGCTTGGAATGCCAGTTGCTTTCAACTGACATCGCACACGAAGCAATGTATGGCAAGCAATCAAACTGCCGGAGTGGAGTTGCCTCTTGTGCAGAAGCCTTTAACTATTGGGCCAAGGCGGTCCGTGAAGAGAAAGAAAAAAGAAGGATGAGGAGGAGAAGGAGGAGGAGGAGGAAGAGGAGAAGGACGAGGAGGAGGAGGAGGAGGAGGACGAGGAGGAGGAGGAGGAGGAGGAGGACGAGGAGGAGGAGGAGGAGGAGGAGGAGGAGAAGGAGGAGGAGGAGGAGGAAGGGGGGAAGGGGAGGAGGAGAAAGGGGGGAAGGGGAGGAGGAGGAAGGGGGGAAGGAGGAGGAGGAGGAGGAGAAGGAGAAGGAGGAGGAGGAGGAGGAGGAGGAGGAGGAGGAGAGAGGAGGATGGAGGAGGAGGAGGACGAGGAGGAGGAGGAGGAGGAGGAGGAGGAGGAGGAGGAGGAGGAGGAGGAGGAGAGGAGTGGATGGGTTGGGGGTGGGAAGAGGAGGAGGAGGAGGAGGAGGAGGAGGAGGAGGAGGAGGAGGAGGAGAAGGAGGAGGAGGAGAAGGAGGAGGAAGAGGAAGAGGAAGAGGAAGAAGAAGAGGAAGAAGAGGAAGAAGAGGAAGAAGAGGAAGAGGATGAAGAGGAGGAAGAGGAGGAAGAGGAGGAAGAGGAAGGAAGAGGAAGGAAGAGGAAGGAAGAGGAAGGAAGAGGAAGGAGGAGGAAGGAGGAGGAAGGATGTGAAGGAGGAGGAGGAGGAGGAAGAGGAGGAGGAGGAGGTGCAGGAGGAGCAGGAGCAGGAGGAGCAGGAGGAGGAGGAGGAGGAGGAGGAGCAGGAGCAGGAGGAGCAGGAGGAGGAGGAGGAGGAGGAGGAGGAGGAGCAGGGGGAGCAGGAGGAGCAGGAGGAGGAGGAGGAGAAGGAGAATTAGAAGGAGAAGGAGAAGGAGAATTTGAAGGAGAAGGAGAAGAAGAAGAAGAAGAAGAAGAAGAAGAAGAAGAAGAAGAAGAAGAAGAAGAAGAAGAAGAAGAAGAAGAAGAAGAAGAAAGAAGAAAAAATAGAAGTACACCCTTCTCCTTCCCAACATACCCCCCCCCCCTTTTTTTTAATGCTGACGTACCGATGATGAACATGTCCCGATTGTAGATGGGCTTGCAGAGGATTGACCTTGTGTGGAAGCCGCTGACTCTGTCGAACTGCCAAAAAAAGCAGAACAATTCAGTCGAATCTTGCATTCATGTCCACCCACAGCATTACAACAGGATGCAATCATTAGAAATATGTAGATTCGAGGAGGTATTTGAGGATTGGATTATGTATGTCCCTCTTACGTCTGCAAGCGTCGAGGTCGTAGTAATTATTTGAAAGGGAGGGGAATGAAATGAAAGTGATGGGTATGCGACGTATGGGTGGAGAGGAGTGTAATTGTATATGTGTGTGTGTGTGTGTGTGTGTGTGCGTGCGTGCGTGCGCTTGTGTGTGTGTTTGTGTGTGCATGTGTTTGTGTGAGTGTGTGTGTGTGCGCGCGCGCGTGCTATCGTGTGTTTGTGTTTGTGTGTTTGTGTGTGTTTGTTCGTGTGTTGCGTGCGTGCATGCGTTCGTGTGTGAGCTAATCACAGATAAACGTGTCTGTATGTTGTTGTCGCACGAAGTGACATACTGACAAGGAAAACTTCGTGAAACAAGTTGAAAATAATAGAGCAATATTAATTTTGGTCAGCTTAAAAGCTTTATTTGCATTTAAAAACATGTGTAACATGAGATGTCATATTAATACTCTACTCTGCATGACACACATCACCTCCAACCCAAAGGAAATCAATTTAATTTTCAAATGTCATGTAAAGAGGTTCTTACTGCTGGCAAGAACATTTCTCTCGAAACATTCTTTCAGGCAGCGAGTTTGAGTTGAGCAAGGCAAGAGACATGTAAAGATAAACAAATCACAACGCTTTCTGAGGCAGCTGAAAGTCCTTCGGAACCGTTAGTGTCGCTCTAGAACGGAAGGGGGGGGGGGGGGGGGGGTGGCTGGGTGTGTACGCTAAACTGCTCGCCTCTTCTTCATCGCTGGGCAAGGGTTCTGCGTGAGCGCTGAGCCAATCAGGGAAAGATGGCTGCATCTGGCAGCCTTATTAGAGACGTAATCAGATTTCTTCGTCCTTAAGCTCGCTTCTGTGGTGTGCGCTGAAGGATAATCAGACTCTCCAGGGAAATCAAATTTGCAGCAGCTTGTTTGCAGCACCTGTACTCTTGTCCACAGTATCCACGAAAGACAACTGAAGGACGGACGGACGGACGGACGGACGCACGGACGGACGGACAGATATACAGATAGACAGACGGACGGTCGGGCGGGCGGGCGGGCGGACGGACGAACGAACACAGACATACACACACACACATTTCATTAACATTTAGATCTACGGACAAACATGCACACAACATACAGATGCTTACACAGACACGCAGGCAGACATACATATGTACGCAAATGTGCGCGCGCGCGCACGCACACACACACGCACACACACACACTCACAAACACTCACACACACAGTCGCAAATAAACACAAACACATAAACACAAACACATACACAAACACACACATACAAATACCAATAGATACACCAACACACACATAAACATACACATACATACACAAACACATATACACACAAGCACATACAAACACACACACACACACACACACACACACACACACACATATTCTCCTTGTAATTTTTGATGTGCTTGATGTCTGCGAATACCATCTTCCACCAAAAAAATGTGTAGCTGTAAAAATGAGAAAAGTGTTGCGATCTGCTGGCTTACAAGCTAGCCTTGTTTTCTACCTTGAACCATCTTTCTCTCCCATGTCAGTAGAGATAAGTTGCAGCGGTTTTTCGTTCTCAGGTGGGTGGATGAAGTATGACTGAAGTTTTTCTGGTTACTCGACCAACACGATTCAAAGAGCCGTAGAGTATTGAATACTTTGTCTGTGGTGGCGTTGCATGACTTGCATTTCAGAAACGTATGGATGATAACAGAGGTTGAACTCAGTTTGAAACAAACGGGAAAGATGTGTTGTCGCATTTCATCCTTAACTGTGTTCATTCAGCCTGTAAGTACTACATCCAATCTTTGTATTGCACTGTTTCAAGCTTGACGTGAAAATCCACACCATTCGAAAAACTCCGTCTCCATTAGCAGAGAGTAGACAGTCGTTACTCTGTTGACATGTTTTATTGATCGGCACCCTCATCGATCCAAACACTAATAGGAAATCCACTCAGTAGCTGGTTTTCATGATAGCACCTGTTTGTGTTGATCAAATGTGAATATATCGTGCCTTCCTTGCAAGCATAACACTCTAATGATTTACCTAATTTTTCCCGAGATACATGGAGTTCGTGAGAACGCGGATTGCCTATAATATATGCTTGCAATGGCTCCTCGAAGATGAAGACCTTTACTAGTCCATCATACCTGAAAGCTTTGACTGCGCATTTGTATTTGTAATCATCTATCCACTATTCTTGACGTTTATTTACTCTGCACGCTTTCGGCATTCTGGTTAGTCATTGTACGAGTAGAAACCTCACTCCATCCATTGTCCCCCCTGTGGGTTTTGGGGACGGGGTGAGAATAGACCCCCTGTGGATTGGGGGGACGGGGTGAGAATAGACCCCCTGTGGATTGGGGGGACGGGGTGAGAATAGACCCCCTGTGGGTTTTGGGGACGGGGTGAGAATAGACCCCCTGTGGATTGGGGGGACGGGGTGAGAATAGACCCCCTGTGGATTGGGGGGACGGGGTGAGAATAGATCCACCGCGTCTCTCTACGAGATTCGTCAGAGGTGAAACACTCGAGAAATCGTGACTTTACTTGTGCTTATTTGCAACTATGTTAGTGATTTTCGTGCTCAATGGCCTTGCATAGCCTACACAGGCGGATAGGGCGTACACCTTTATTCATCCATCCATTGTACATTTCACATTTTGATCTAATGACTTTCTTCGAAAGGCTCATGGAGTTCTGATCCGTCATATCTGCTGAAAAGCAATGCCAAATGCAAGACGTATGTGCTTTAAAACTATTATATGCAGAACCAGACTAAAACTCCGTGTGTGTGTGTGCGTGTGTGTGTGTGTGTGTGTGTGTGTGTGTGTGTGTGTGTGTGTGTGTGTGTGTGTGTGTGTGTGTGTGTGTTTGAAGCCATCTGCTATATAAAATGAGGGAGGAACTGGGGAGCTGTGAGATCAAGATCGACTGATTCGGCAAAGCATTGATTCCATGTCAAGAGATCAATCTAGATAAACGTTAAATCATTACCCTGGGAGTGAAATGAAAATAAAATATAAGCTGCGCAAGGAAAGAAAAGTGCACCTCTTCGAAAGAACCGTTATCACCATTGGCCTGAAAAATCTTGATGATCCTATTTTTAAGGTTTGGGGATCAAACGCCCGTGCAAGTCGCTGGGAAGACCCGTAGGGTTTGGAACGCAGTACCCCGATGTAACTGGAGCGTAGTCGGATTACAGTCGGATTACGCGTCAAGCAGCGAGCCAGCAATCAATAATCATTTCGGACCTCTCTTCATTCCCCTCGCCAGGGGGTTCACGTCAAACTATGTATTAATGGATCACAAGAGGCGTGCTGGGGCCGTGCGGGATGGTCGATGCAGGCCATCCTAAGGCGTCTCCGGCAGGTCAGATCGATGGTCGCCACAGTGCAATCGTCACCGTCTCCAACCTTTTCCCACCCCTCCACAAACCCTCTACCTCACCCCTTAACCTATCCTTCATTTCTCAACCATCCCCACCTCCATTTCACACTCATCCCCACCTCCATTTCACACCCATCCTCGCCCCTCTAACTTACCTTCACCTTTCATCTCATTCCACACTTCCTCAACCACAACCCTTTACCTCACCTCGAACCCCACCCTCGTTTTCACCTCCAACCCCACCCTCCTAGCCAACCCTACAATTCACCCCCACTCTCCATTTTTCCCATACCCATCCCTCTAACTCTCCCTCATCCTCCTCTTCATTCCATTATTCATCAACCCCAACCCTCTATTTCACCCCCAACCCCATCCACCTTTTCACCCCCAACCTCACCCACCATCTCACCCCCAACCCCATCCACTATTTAACCCCCAACCTCATCAACCATTTCACCCCCCACCCCACCCACCATTTCACCCCCAACCCCATCCACCATTTCACCCCCACCCCACCCACCATTTCACCCCCAACCCCATCCACCATTTCACCCCCACCCCACCCACCATTTCACCCCCACCCCCACCCTCCATTTCACCCCTAACCCTCTATATCACCCCCAACCCCACCCACCGTTTCACCCCCACCCCCACCCACCATTTCACCTCCACACCCACTCACCATTTTACCCCCAATCCCACCCACCATATCACCCCCAATTCCTCCCACCATTCACCCCCAACCCCAACCACCATTTTACCCCACACCCCACCCACCATTTCACCCCCAACCCCACCCACCATTTTACCCCCACCCCCACAAACCATTTCACCCCCAACCCCACCCACCATTTCACCCCCACCCCCACCCCCACCCACCATTTCACCCCCAACCCATCCACCATTTCACCCCCAACCCGATCCACCATTTCACCCCAACCCCATCCACCATTTCACCCCCAACCCCATCCACCATTTCACCCCCAACCCTATCCACCATTTCACCCCCAACCGCACCCTCCATTTTTCCCATACCCACCCCCTTAACTCTCCCTCACCCTCCTCTTCATTCCATCCTTCATCAACCCCAACCCTCTATCTCACCCAAAAACCCACCCACCATTTCACCCCGTCCCCACCCATCTAGCTTACCCTCACTCTCATTCTCATCCCCAACCCCAACCCTCTACCTCATCCCTAGCCCTACCCCAACTCTTTTCCAATCTTCTAAGTCACACTTATTTCCACCCCAACCCTTTATATTATCCTCATCCTCTACTTTATTCTACCCCCGCCCCCCGCCCCAATCCTCTAACTCACCCTATTCCCACTTTCACCCTCGACCCCGTCCACACCCTTTACCCCCCCCCCCCCCCCCGGCCCTCCTTAACTGCCCTCACTCCATACGCTCATACCTAACTTTACCCTTGATAGCATTCTCAACTTAACCTCCCCCACCACCCCTCCCTCCGTCTGTGGTGGGTGGAGTCCCTAACGGCAAGGAACCAATGAAATTTCTGGATGAAATGGCAGAATAACGAACGCTACCTTCGAAACTGTACATGTTTATTCAACGACTGATCTCTCCTTCTATTGTTCGACAATTGTTTGGAGAAGTGATGGACGGATAGATGAATGAATGCATCTATAATCGGATAAACTGATGAATATTGCATTAATCAATGGGCATCGATGGATGCATGGATGGTTGCATCGATTGACTGATCGTTGGATGGATTGGTGTGTGGAAGGTGGGAGAGAGGAATGAATGAAGGGAAGGAGGGAGAAAGGAATGGTAGATCAATTATCAGATGAGATCCGTAGTTAGTCGGGTAAGAGAATGTTGTGAGAGAATAGAGTCCATGAAAATGCATTATGCGATGCAAAGGTGTATACTAGAAATGCTAACATCGGCATTTGCATTCAAACACACGCACACACACACACACGCACGCACACACACACACGCACGCACACACACACACGCTCGCGCGCGCGCGTGCGCGCACACACACACACACGCTTCACACACACACACACACACACACACACACGCTTCACACACACGCTTCACACACACACACACACACACACACACACACACACACACACAATCACACCCACATACACATTCTAACACAATCACACATATACACACACACACACATAATCACACACACACACACACACACACACACACACACACACACACACACACACACATGCTAAACACAAACACACAAAATCACACAATCACACACACACACACACACAAACACACACACACACACACACACACACACACACACACACACACAGACCTCATCCCGTCGCTTCATTTCCTTACATTTTTCTTATTACATTATATATGCGAGCCAGCTTTACTCCTAGCAGGCATCCTCTGTGGTTCGGGGTTAGACTTGACCCACCGCGTCTCCCTACGCCATTCGTATGAGGCGAATAACTCGGGACACCGTGACTTGATTTGCGTTTACTCTGAACTGTTCTAGTGATTTTTGTGCTTAGTGGCCTTACATAGCTTACAAAGGCTGATAGGCCGCAAAACACTATCCATATATATATATCTATCCCAGCAGGCATGCGCACTTACTACTACTAGTGATGGACGGATAGATGAATGAATGCATCTATAATCGGATAAACTGATGAATAATGCATTAATCAATGGGCATCGATGGATGCATGGATGGTTGCATCGATTGACTGATCGTTGGATGGATTGATGGGTGGAAGGTGGGAGAGAGGAATGAATGAAGGGAAGGAGGGAGAAAGGAATGGTAGATCAATTATCAGATGAGATCCGTAGTTAGTCGGGTAAGGGAATACCACCAAATACGCTTAACACCAAACCAGTAAAAAAAAAACTATGGCAAATCGAAAGCGCGTGGGAGGAGAAGGCTCATCCCTTGTGGCTGAGAGCGAGACGATCAGAAGAGGGAGATGGGGAGTGGCTGGGAGTAGGTGTGAAGACGTTGAGGAGATGGGCATTGCGAATGCAGAATCTTAGAAGGGGAATGCCAATCGAAGGTTGTTGCCAGCGTCTCATGTGCAAGGTCCATCTCCCCTGCCTGGGACTGCGTCACGGCGTGCCCTGGCGACGTGCTGGAGAGAAGACCTTCCTTTCGGATCCGGTCAGGGAGGCGGGGGAAGCTTCCGGTGGTAAATGGAATTCTGCAACGAGGCCAGATCGTCGTCGGCGCGGACCCTACTCCGTGATGACGTGGGGAGCCGAGACGGACAAAGGCAAGCCATCTGTTTTGACGGCACAAAGTAGTCCTCATTTGACACGTCGGCCTTTTCCTCCTCTAGCTTCTTCAGAGATCGATCAAAGCGCAGCGCGATCGCCACGGTGATCGGCGTTTGATGTTTGGTTCGGTTGTGGCTCCACAGACATGAGCACGACTGGTGAAAGATGGAAACTGAAGTTGTGGGTGTTTTTTTAACGTCTTGCCGTGATGTGATGAATGAGAACGGAGTTGCTGATGTTTGGTGATTTTCGTGGCTTTGAGAAGAATTATTTCCAAAGTGGCAAATCCCATCATATTGCTGTTTTGGAGTCAGTCGATTAAAGATACAGCGCTCATGCTTTTCCTGTTCGATAAATGACGGTGTGACCACTTTTTACTTTTATTTCCTTCACTCGCCCGCTTTCTTTTCATACTTCTCTTTACTGGTGTAGATACGTGTTTTCACCCCCTCGCACCTGACAAAGGCTTTCTAGTGAGAAAAACATGTTATTTTATATTGTGCCCCATTCTAGGTCTATTGTATTCAACATGTCTTCATTTTAACAGTCAACCAGGAACTTTACCTACCATTGCGTGTTCTATCGAGCATTGAGCAGTAACTTTCTGTCAGACTGGTATTTAGCTTGCTGATATTTATTGCTTGTCAGCAATTGTGATCCGAATCCGATTTTTGAAATATGCATGATAGTTAATGGTGACTCAAAATGTGAACCAAGTTTGGTTTTCCATCGGAAGATTACAGTTCGATCGTTCGGATAATCATTTCCATTAATACAATTTACATAGCCGTGATCCAGCTTTCCAAATGCAAACTATTGGCGCGAGATATTCATGAGATCCCTTCAGAGCCCAGTGACGAATACTATCTGTCACTTCGTTTACATTTACAGCCGTTGCACACTTACGGTATAGGTGTGATGCCGATCGATGCCATAATGCAAATGTGTTTTGTTTGTGAGATCTTGGCTTGATTTTTTTTCGTCAAGCTTTAAAGAAGCTAAAGATTTGCCAAGACTCGGTGAATTTTAGCCAAGATTGATTTGTCAATTAAGAACAGGCTTTAACAGTAGCCTCTGTGGACTGACAAAGACGGTAAAGGTTTAAACAAAACTCTCTCAAAAAATTATGTCTCCCTTGTCGATAACCACTATAGTTACGAGGTGTACAATCTCATCTTCAAGTAATGTAACAAATGTTTCTTTGCTTGTGTGACGAGATCACATACCCCCTCTCCCTTTTCACGTGAATGTATTGTATCTACTAATCTGTGGTATGCAAATTAGTGTGGCTGCCAACCATTCCTAAAATAGTAACGGTAGAGTTGTGTTGTTGAGGGCTTGCCAACAAGGGTTTGCATTGCGCGTTTGAGGGTTGAATTCTGAATTGGCCTATTTAGTTTTTTTTATAATTTGCATTCAATGGGAGGAGAGTGACTTAAAACACCATAACTTGCCTTGCGTTTGCTTTGAGGTATTTTGGTGAATTTGAGCCTGGCGACTAGCGTGACCTAAAAAGATTGCTGGGCCGTGCGACGCTATCCATTTATTCAATCAACACAAACATTAATGCAAGCTAATTCAGAGCTGAGTAAAAGACATGTGATTGGACAATGGGGTGGAGCGGGCGAGACTCAAGTGTTTTCAATTGGATGATAAACTCCTGGGTTATTGTTGGCAGTATTAAAACGCCCCGCCCTGCAAGCGGCAGGTGCGCGCGAATTCCTCCACACCTGAGTGAACCACCACGTGAACTGCGCCAGCTTCGCCCTCGAACGCCAGCGCACGCGAATTCCACCACACCTGAGAGAACCGCCACTTGCCCGACCGCCGCTCACTCTCTCCCTCCTGAAGTGTAAGACTTCCCTCTACTACACGGCGCGCGATACGACCTCCACGAGCAAACTACCACGTGCACGGCACCCCTCTGCCCGTCTCTCTTCCTGAAGCGAGCTTTCCTTCCACCTCCACTTGACAGCATAACCACGTGCGTGCAGAGCTAAGGAGCACGACTCCACGTGCCGTGGCAGCCAGGTAACAAGACAGCAAGGAACAAGTTTCGTCGTTTTGAGCCCCTGTTTTTCCTGCGCTGCTACCCCCTCCCCACTCTCCCTCGTCTACATTCACTTGTGCCGCTGCAACTATTGTCCCGAAGGAAGGAATTCCTTTGTGAAAGCGGATTACTGTCAAACTGAGTTGACCACTCCGTTTTTTCTTCAGAAACCACGTGTTTCGTCGGAAAGCCTACGAAGTCAGAAAAGTACTTTTTTATGGTTGGCAAGCCCTAGCTATTATCTCTACATTACTAATCTTTAATTATCAATTTCTGAATTATTATCCAAACAAATTAAAGTGATTTTCCCTCCAGGTTTACTGGAGGTCCTACAGACTTTATCCCTCCAGGTTTACTGGAGGTCCTACAGACTTTATCTGTCTGTGTGTGTGTGTGTGTGTCTGTCCCGACTCCACGGCCTATATCTCAAAAACTACTGGACGGATTTCCTTGAGATTTTGCACACTGACTGGAAGTTAGGTCCCATTCAATATTATCAAATTTTCAGAATCGAGGTTTGAAAAGAAAGTGACTTTTTTACATTTTGGTGTTGCAATGAAAACGATACAACAGACTCCATTTTGCAAAATCTGTGACGTGATCATTTGACGTCGAATAACGTGACGTCATTTGCGAGGAGATTTTTGAGAAGGGTGAATAGAATAGAATAGAATACAATTCTTCGGCTTGCTTAGGCGTCCAGGACCTATCGCCGATTCTGGTAGTCTAGCTGTATTTTTATTGTTCTTATGGATACTAGCTGGTCTTTTACCAGGCCTAGTCTATAACACTTGTGAGATAAAGAAAAAGAGAGAAAAAAAGGCCTAATTGCTGTGCATCATCTGCGCCAGTGGTTCCTCCAGCTTGAACATATATCCTTGTAGATGCTTGTCCACTCTGTTCTTGAACGAGTTCAGGCTCGGTGCCTCGACTACGCTATTCGGGAGGCTGTTCCACATGTTGATAACTCGCTGGGTGAAGAAATGCTGTCGTAAAGCCGTATTGCATCGGTTTTTCTTGAGCTTGTAGGCGTGACCTCTTGTGACACTATTGTCATCGCAGGAAAACAGATTCTCTCCAATCTGGTACATGCCGTGCGTATACTTGTACACTTCTATTAGGTCACCTCTAGTTCTTCTGTAGCACAGACTAGGGAGCCTCATCTTGACAAGTCTTTGTTCATATGTGAATTTGGAGAACATTGGTGAAGGAGAAAGAAAGATTTTTTACGATGCGGGTCGTTTGTATCCTGGACGTTTTGTACCTAGTCGTTTCGTCTGCAACTCGCACTTACGTTATGGTCGAAGTAGATTGATGTTTACTTCGTCCGCTGAACGCTGTCAAGACTAATGCTTGAATGAATGAAGTATGATTTCATAATTTTTCTGGATTAATACAAATGTATATCAAATACATCAGTTCAATTTAATCGAGTCAATTAATCGAGTACATGTCCACTAGGTGAAAAATGTGTTGAGTGGAACGCAAGTCAGAAAAGTTACACTTGCAGTCTAAACAACAAAATGAATACAGTGTTTGTATTGAAAAATCAGGTCAATCTTTTCGTCGTTTGGTTCCACGACAAGAGTATGAAATCTTGTTTCCAGCGAGATTAGGAGCTTCTGCAAACAGAGGGTGAAAAGGGCAGGATTCTAACGCACTTTAGCCAGGCACTCACGAGCCATGAAAATAGACGCTGACACGTGACCCAGATTCTCGCACTCAGCTGCGCAAAGTTTGTGCTCTGTGTGATTCGGGTGTAATACTGCCAATAAACGTCGTTAAGCTTAAGATTACACCCGAATCACACGGACCGTTAAGGTGCATGGAGTACAGTACCGGTCAAGAGTCACAAATACCACCGACACCGACCATTTCAGCCTTCTTCATGATGCGTTAGAATCCTGCCGTTGTCGTGGTGAACATGGCTGACAACGGTCAGAATGATTACTTGCTTGGTTTTTTCCTTGTCAAAACTTGTTATACCGTCAGATTGTTACCACCATCAGATTTTCTGCAACTTTTCGAAGCGAATCTAGCCTAAAAACCTACCAGTTATGAATCGTGTTAACAGGATTGACTCGTTGCTTGTAGAATGACGGTACTCGGTAGCAGTACCACACACGGTGTGTGCGTGAATCACTGAATGAGTACGAATGCACATGTCTGGGTTGAACATCTATAATACACTTCCTCCTCTGTGTGACTGTGTGAGTGTTAATTCAGCGTCTATGACATGCCAAAGGAAAGCAAAACATGTCATAATAGGAGCTTCCTGAACCTATCCATCATGTTTAAAATATATGGTTGATTGTTCCTGGGCCGATAGCTTAGAAATGGATTTACATGCTTTACAAACACTCCGTCATAGCAATTCTCTAATGGCTCAGCTGGTAGAGCGTTCGACTCTTGGTCATGCATGACCAGGTTTGATTCTGCGCTGAAACTTTTTTTTCTTCTCTTTTTTCGAGAGGTTGTGTTTTTTTGTGTTTTTATGTGTGTGTGTGTTTTCCCCCTCTTTTCTCGAGAGGTTGCGGGTTCGAACCCGATCTTTTTTTAAATGTCAAAACCTGGAGGTTCAGCGCCAGCGGTTTTTATCTGTCTGTCTGTCTGTGTGTGTGTGTGTGTGTGTGTGTCTGTCTGTCCCGTCTCCACGGCTTATATCTCAAAAACTACTGGACGGATTTCCTTGAGATTGTGCACACTAACTGGAAGTTAGGTCCGATTGAATGTATCAAATTTTCAGAATCAAGGTTTGAAGAGAAAGTGGTTTTTTAAGGTCGTATAATCGAAGCACCTCTCTAAAAATTATTGAAATGACAATTGACGAAATAGCCAAATTTGACGTCATTAATAACGTTACGTCATTTGCAAGTACATTTCGATCCTATGCCAGGAGAAGAATTTCCAAACACCTGGGGAGGTAGGCAATTTGATGCAATGGCGAAATTCCAACATGTGCGACGTCATCAATAACGTGACGTCATTTGCGAGGACAGTTTATCGGAGAATTAATTTAGATAGATAGATATGTCCTCTGGGCCCGTATTCACAACGGCGATTTATCTTTTTAACACTCTTTTTATCCCCTAGCCCCGCGTTATCTTGATCGGTTAGATAAGGTACGCTCGTCAGAGGATCCTAGGTTGCACTTTGCTCTATATACTGGTTTTCAGCCAAGGGAGAGCGGAACAGGCAGTTGGAATCGTCTGAGTTTAGAGATAAATCGGGGTTAACATAAATCGCCGATAAATCGCCGTTGTGAATACGGGCCCAGATGTCTTAGGCCGCGAGGTCTTTATCTGATCTTTTGATCAGTACTTATGGCTACTCTCACTCTCTCTCTGTCTCTCTCTCTGTCTCTCTCTCTCTCTCTGTCTCTCTCTCTCTCTCTCTCTGTCTCTCTCTCTCTCTCTCTCTCTCTCTCACAGTACATGTAGTCTTTGAACATCGTGTCAATCTGTTTTTGAAGCTGTTTAATGATGAACACTGAATTTGAGAACACTGGTAAAGGAGAAAGAATTATATCTGTGTGTCGACTCTCTGTCTCTACATTTCAATTGACGTAACAGCAGAAATTATGGGTAACCTTTTACACAGTTTTAGATCGAAATCGAGTCCTTCGTATGTTGAACGTCTACGTTGAATAAATACTTTTTGTCTGCATTTCTCGTACTGGCACAACTTGGTGACTTAAAGAAGTCGCTCCACTCCACGTCTACGAGATCATTGTACAATTTGTAAGCCTATATTAGGTCACCACGAATTCTTCTTCTCCTCACTCAATAGTACATGTACTACCAAGTTGAAGTTCTGTTCGTGTGGCCTAGTGGCAGTGAATCGATAATAAACTTACCTGAAATAGACCTTGAGTATCCTAAAATGTACAAGACCACTCAAATTTCATGAACTATCATCCATTTTCCTACAATTGTGTAGTACAATCGTTTTAGCGTTTTTAATCGACCCTGATACGACCTATCGCGATTTTGTCCTTTCATATCATGGTCGAAACTTTGCTGGCTTCGCGGATCGCTTTCGCCTATCAGACGACAGCTTCGTATACAATCATCACTGCGAGGCAGCGCGAAATTTACCAAAGTCGACCAAAAAACTCGCATTCATACAAATAATGAACCAATTCGAGTTTCTTTCTCAAATTATTCAGACTTTGTCCGATTATTACCACGGTAAGATAGCAGGAATTTCACATATGGCGTCATCGCTTCTGATTGGCCGGTTTGTGT
The DNA here is from genome assembly GCA_034096865.1 of Theodoxus fluviatilis. Taxonomy (NCBI): domain Eukaryota; kingdom Metazoa; phylum Mollusca; class Gastropoda; order Cycloneritida; family Neritidae; genus Theodoxus; species Theodoxus fluviatilis. The sequence goes on from JAWQFJ010003056.1 coordinate 265,886, forward strand.
CACGTGACTGTGATAGTTTCGTCTGCTACTCGCTCTGACGTTATCGTCCAAGTAGTTTGATGTTTACTTCGTCCGCTGAACGCTGCCAAGACTAATGCGCGAAGGAATGAAGTATGATTTCATAATTTTTCAGGATTAATACAAATTTATATCAAATACATCAGTTCAATTTAATCGAGTCAATTAATCGAGTACATGTCCACCAAGTCAAAAATGTGTTGAGTGGAATGCAAGTCAGAAAAGTTACACTTGCAGTCTAACACCATCAGATTATCTGCAACTTTTCGAAGCGAATCTAGCCTAAAAACCTACCAGTTATGCAACGTGTTAACAGGATTGACTCGTTCTGTTCCACAGTTGGCGGAGAACGTTTCAATTTTGCTGGTTTTCAGCATTACGCAATCGCGCAATTTTTTTCTTCAAATCAGAAATAGCTTTACATTTTTGTCCTCCTGTAACCACTATCAGATGTCCAGCGTCGGCATTAACAAAGAATTACAGAAAACCTACAACAACTATTATCTTTTTATCCATAAATAAAGATACTTCATACACAACACTTTCATGAAACACAAACAAACAAATGAAAATATATATTTTTTTTTCACCAGCATTGTCCACTTTAGGGTGGCGAACTTTTGTCTAAGTCTAATGGCTCGTGTGGTAGAGCATTGGACTCGTGGTCATGCATGACCAGGTTCGATTCTGCGCTGAAACTTTTTTCTTCTCTTTTTTCGAGAGGTTGTGGGTTCCAACCCGACCTGGTTTTTTGTGTTTTTGTTCATGTGTGTTTTTTCCCCATCTTTTCTCGAGAGGTTGCGGGTTCGAACCCGATCTTTATCTTTTTTTTTTAAATATGCCAAAACCTGGAGGTTCAGCGCCAGCGGTTTTTATAATTTTGACCTGTGTCCTCATTGTTCATTCCGTCTTGTTCCATCGTTTTGACAGAATGACCGTGAGATAGTGTTGCCAGTTCGGCTGTGTGTGTGTTTCCCCTAGACGTATTAATTACAGAAAACGAGCTAGCCGAACAGTTTGAATCATTTGGCATGTGGTAAGTTAGGGCCCGGTCACACTGCCCGAACTTTGTTGGAGCGTTCCTTGAACGGTAGGGAGAGGGGGCCGAATTTCGACAACGCTCGACACCGCTTGTCACCGCGCACAAAATGGAGGAAAAAAATCGAAAACACGGGCGTTGCCTTAGCGGTGCACCGCTGAAGCCAGCGTTGCTTTAGCGTTGGTTTAACGGTAGCGAGCGTTGGTTTAGCGGTGGACCGAGCGTTGATAGAGCGGCGTTCTGCGAAATTTAATGATAATCATAATAATAATAATAACCATAATCTTTCTTTCACGTTGACATTGCTCATGTATTATACCGCTTTTGACTACAGAGCTTAACGGATCGAAGTCCGTGGTAGTACAACTTTGAACAAATTTGATCAACGGCAGCTCGATTCCAAAATGGACTCCTGGACCATTTCTCCCCGTAATTGTAGCCAAATTTTGGTCCCGCTCCGACACCTCCATACCAACGCCAAACCAAAGTTCATCACTGCAATGGATCGCTGCTTCAACGCCCGACACCATTCCAGCAATCCCGTGTCCGCTCGGAAAACGCTTACAACTGCTCCACCAAAGTTTAATCACCGCTCGGGCAAAGCTGGCGAAGCAGCGGTGGTCCAGCGTTCAAAATTTCTGCGTTGACCTAGCGGACCCAAGCGTCCACGAACTTGCGTCTAGCGGTGCCAAACTTTGACTGGGCGTTGTTGGAGCGGTGGTGAACTTTGCCGGAGCGGAACATTGCCCGCTCCTCACCGCTCGCAATATTTTGTGCAACTCTAAACTTTCGGAACGGTAGGAGGAACCATCAGCGGTGGCCGAGCGTATACTGCGTTGCTTTAACGGGGGCCAATGGTCGTGCACGGTAACGAGCGGTGATGAATTTTTTTCAACGCTCCAGGAACGCTCTAGCAAAGTTCGTGCGGTGTGACCGGCGCTTAAAGCACTTCACAGAAAGGCTAAGGTCAGGCTGACACTAAATGCCAAGTGCCACCAACTATCCTGTCATTTGCTTTTAATGATTCCACTTGTAATTGGTTTCTCAATCTTACCCAATCCTGTTACAAGAGGTTAACAAATGTCATGAATGCCTGATGGCCACAGAAATATTGCAACCCATAAACTTTACATTAAGTTGCGCAATTGCACGCAAATGTCAGCACGAGTTCGTGCGCAATGACAACTCACAGTTGCCATGCAGGGACATTTAAAATGGAGGACAACATGCTGTTCTTCGGGAAGGAACCGCTCTCCTTTCTGCGATGTAAAGAGCTCAGCCAAACTACACAAGTCGTAACATGTTGAATTTACTCAAGTACAATGACTCATGTAATAGACGTCGAAAACAGTTTTCCATTTCATTTAAAGGTCAAGGTACTGGTATGGTTTTTTGTGGCGATATATCACCCATGTCTGCATCTCAAACCGCTTTGCACGTTAACCCCTGGTCACTGGGCCGCTAATCAATCCTTTCCTGGCACCTGACGACGAATTCTGACAGACATGATGCACACGTTCAACAGAGAATCTCGTTACATGGACGAGTTTTCTACCACACCTATGGCCCGTGTGCTTATGTTATTTGAAGCGCCCCCTTGTCCCCCTATGCGATTCGTGAAAGGCAAATAACTGGGGGGGATGGAGACTTGCCTAGCGCTTACTCCAACCAGCTCTGGTGATGTATCATGAGTAATGGCTTTATATAGAATACAAAGGTTGTAAGGCCGTAAAACCCCATCCTTCCGTCCGTCCGTCCTTCCGTCCATACGTCCATCCATTCGTCTATTTGTGCCCCCTGTGGTTTGGGGGTCAGAATAGACGCACCGCGTCTCCCTACGCGATTCGTAAGAGGCGAATATCTAGGGACATCGTGACTTGATTTGAGCTTACTCTAAACTGGTCAAATTATTTTCGTGCTTAATGATCGTACACCATCCATCCATCTTTGAAGAGTCTCTTGACTTTGGCAAGTGTGGCTCCAAATTTTTAGTCAGAGTAAAATTGATCAATAAGTTTCTCCCTAATGCTTTTCAGGAATGCAGTCTCCTCGGAAATGCCTTGATTTGTCTATACACCTTCACAATTATACTCTGCCAGTATCCTCTGCACTTTGGATGTCCAGACACTCTAGTCTCTGGATGTACACAGTATCATCTAGTGCACTTTACATCTTTCATTTTCAAACGTTTTAGCCTATATTTGAAACACACACACACATACATACACACGGAGCTCCTCGATTTCGCGTTTCTCAGCCAGAGCGCTCATTCTGAACACAGAGATATAGTATCTCTGACACAGGTTGGTCACGTGACTTCGGCTCCACATTCCAATGATTTTACCAATCAAAATTCAACATGATCAGAAGACCATTGAGAGTAAAAAGAGGCGATTCTATTTCATTCCAATTATTTATCCCGATAGATAAACACAAATTTGGTGTTCTAATAAAACTAATCTATGAGATTTTCAGGAAATCATTTGAGAACTACTTTTAGCGCAAACGTCGTCTAAAAGGTTGCAAACTGCCTTCAGCACATGCGATTGTGTATATAGTAATACACGCAATCTTTGGACCTACTATAAACGCAGCGAAAAGGATTCCTATGGTTCCGGGCTGGTTTCGTGAATCTATGGTTATACTCTCGCAAGTAATTGCTTTCTGGCCGGAACCTGTGGTCTAACTGCCTTCACACTGTTTGACGAGCTCCACACTTCGATCATTCGTGTATCGACTGATGGAGTCAGTAAGTGATTTAACCTACATTCCGTCTGTGTTGAACGTTAATCAAATGGAAGTTTCTTCTGTAGGAATCCGTCCGATTCCGAAGTTCGATATTATCGGATAGCTCAGAAGCAGTTTTTCTAAGTTTAATCCTTCTAAGCATACATTAAATTAATGATTCCTCATCAGCAAAAGCACTCAGCGGGTTTCTGTGTGTATCGGTCCAAATGATTATGCAGACGGGATTGGTTGCATTACTCGCTCAATGAAGTATAAATATTGCTGTTGTATTCAAAGTCCTTATAATTAGTAGAGTTCACAATATTACACTCTTGTGATTCGAATTTTACCGCATACAAGTTTTACATTCATGGGAAATCAATGTTTAGAAAATGAATTGACGAAAAGATGGCTGACAGTATCGAGTGTATCACAACAAGCGGAGGAATACACTCACGATGTGATATGGCATTCAGCGTGGCTGAGACTCTGTGTTCAGAACGGTGGTATGTATGGTATGGAAGAATTAAGGCTATCACTTGACCAACCTGTTGCTGAGACTATATTCACTAGTCTCAGCCACGCTGAATGCAGAGCGCTGTGATCTATCCTGTCCATGCTATCATCAAAACCATCCACACCATCGATCTCAAACAGCAATCATCTGCAGATGCCGTGCAAGGGCAAATTTCATGTCCTAGATCTCTGATAACATGAGGCAACCTGTCAAGTAATGACATTTCGGAGTTGAACATGTCGAATTCTATCGTGATATTTGGAAGGCAAACGCAGTTTGAATAGTAGACGAGCGACCACAATCACATGAGCAAAAATAAGGGCTTTTTACCGCTCTACAGGAGTCGCTCTCTCTTGACATCTGGTGCCAACAACTGCTATCGGACAACCGGCCGTCTGAAGAAAATATATTCTCGCGGCGTCCTGATTTAGACTACTCGACGCATTTGTGAGTGAAAGTCAAGAAACTCGCATAGGTCAACTTGTGCGTCACGTCTCCACGAAGTAGGTTTTTTCAAGCACTTTTCAAAGGCGAGCCAGGCTTGGTCCATGCTACGTCTCCGGCAAATCGACACTCCGGCATTCAAGGCAAACAGCTTGAGGGAAAACAAAGGCCGCTCGAACATGGATTTTTTTTACGGATTAGCGCAGTATTGCCACACCAGCGCGTATGCAGCAGCGCTGAAGTCTGCTTCACATGCCACGGTTACTGAACAGATTGTGGGCGAAATGTTTTCATTTTCCTGCAAGCGTACCACGTATTGCACATCCACAGCAAGGCAGGATTACATGAAGTTTCTTTAAGAGTTGCTCTTTCCCTGGAGAAATGATGTGTACATTCATGCAATAGGTACCTTCCGTAAGCATTAAAAGTCCATGTGCAAGGTTCTGGGATTGGTGAAAATAAACATGTCTTAACCATGGTGGTGTTTTTGGTCTTTCTTGCCTGACAAAGTATGTCATCACGTTTCCATTCGCCATAGTCGCCTTGGTAAACAACGCTGGTCACAAAAATAATGCCATAGGCTATAACGGACTTTTGCAGCAAGGATGACTAAATTCACTATTATCATATTCATGTAGCTATAACTATGTGTTCACACATCAGAATACATATTTAAACTGCAAACACAGTATTCATTTACATGTGCATTCATGCAGAAATGCACATACGTGTATATATAATGACACTGAAACACTCACTGGAAATCAGAGTAACACTAACAGAGACTCAATCCATTACACATATACGCACTTACACACATACACATACACACACACGCACGCACGCGCACACACACGCACACACACACGCACACACACACGCACACACATACGCAAACACACATACCTCTACTACCCCATCTAACCATTATCCTCACCACTACCCGCATCACACATTCTCCATTTTAACTCTCGCATACAACGCTAAACCAGCTACAGCCATTACCTTACCTCAGGATCGAATCTGGAGTCGTTGTAGGCATCGCTGACGTTGATGGTATCCCCAGTGATGAGCACCAGCTCTGCCAGCTTGTTGCCCAGCTTCAGGTCCTTGCAGCTGTCTGGACTGTGGACACAGTCGATGTGGGCAACAATGAAGTGAACTGTGCAACATGTGAGAGTCCTTCTTTACCAACACTCTATGTGAGCCAAGTAAACAGGTTCTGCAAAGATTCCAAGTCTTGGCGAAGATTGGCGAAGTCTTGACGAAGTCCTATTAAGAACAAAGATATATGACCGAAGTCTTGGCAAACGTTCACTTAGACCGACAAAGATTTACCAAACATTCGGCAAATATTCGAGAGTCTTGGCGATTCTTATCTTAAATTGATTTCAGACTGAAAAAACAGCAAATTTGAACAAACAAGTATCGTCTCTTTATGGCTTGTTTTGATGGGGCTGGATCGTGTAAACATCGAGATGGAGTTTATTGGTTAAGTCTAGACATTATTCTAAAAAAGACCCAGTATTATGAAGAAGGGTCTCAATGGATTACAATTGTAGAAACAGGAGCAGATTGCCCAAAACAACGGGCAGAAAGAGACGAAGAGCTTGTCAAGCAAATCAACAGAAATATGGAAAGGAGATATTGCAAACGACAAGACCAAACGAAAAACGCAGAACCAGGATGTGTGATTAATGGCAACGTCTGAGAGGCTGCAGCCAGGATGAGCTCTGGGATGTCCAGGCAGGAAGAGACCTATATTTCAAGTCCGAAATCTCCAGACAGATGACAAAGGAGAGCAAAAATAAGGGCGAGGCAGGGGTTTAAAGACGAGAGTGGAGATCTAGGGTGGTGGAAATGGCAGCCAAAATGAATATATATATGTCAGCACAAACCAAACTAGTCTTCTCGGCAACAAATCAAAGGCAGTGGCGTTTCCTGTTGTTGATGTGATCTGCAACTGTATAAAGTACACAGCTCTATGAACTGTGTCTATCAAGCCAGAGAAAATAAAGCTGCATGATTGCATCTCTTAATGAGTTCAGTGCACACTAAATAAACTGAAACGATTGGACCACTATGTAAATATCATGATGTCATAATTTAATGTTTTGGACGGTACATGATCTAACATACATCAAGGCCGTCTGATTTCTGCGTAATCAGCCGAAATGCTGGTCTATCATGATACAACGTTTTGACGATTGGCGTAGAGCTAATGTTGTAATAATTAACGTGATTAAAATGATAACACACACACATCTTAATACTTGTGAATTCCCATATTTTCCAGGTGATATGTCACATATTACTTGGAATCTGCTTTTTGGAATACATTGGGAAGTCGAAGAGCTGAAAGAAGATCAACTTCATGGAAACCACTTTTTGCAAAGAAAGAAGTGATCAAGAGCAAAGAATACCATGTATGCATCTCAACATCGCACACAAATACACAGAAGGGTTGATGGATTGTCATCAACACTCAAATTTCTATTGCGTTCAATCTTGAACATTTATAGCACAGCAAAAGCATTGGTCGTCATCACTGAGGATGTTCGACCAAAAATAGCTATGCAGAACCCAATGCTTAGGAAGCATGAAAAAATCTGAAAGCAGCACGTAGCAGTAGACAAATGCTGTTTAGAAAAATGACAATGTATCCTTGAAGTCTGCATTGTATTTCATTTCTTGAGATCGCTTCCCTGCTTTGTTGTACTTTACTTTTATGCATTCTCGTGCGTGCCTCGGTGGTAGAAAATTACAGCCTGGACTTTCTGCGACTCTCAAAAGAGCAATCTTAGATGATTACTCAAGTGGTAGAACATTACAGCCTGGACTTTCTGCGACTCTCAAAAGAGCAATCTTAGATGATTACTCAAGTGGTAGAACATTACAGCCTGGACTTTCTGCGACTCTCAAAAGAGCAATCTTAGATGATTACTCAAGTGGTAGAACATTACAGCCTGGACTTTCTGCGACTCTCAAAAGAGCCATCTTAGATGATTACTCAAGTGGTAGAACATTACAGCCTGGGCTTTCTGCGACTCTCAAAAGAGCCATCTTAGATGATTACTCAAGTGGTAGAACATTACAGCCTGGACTTTCTGCGACTCTCAAAAGAGCCATCTTAGATGATTACTCAAGTGGTAGAACATTACAGCCTGGACTTTCTGCGACTCTCAAAAGAGCAATCTTAGACGAATACTCAAGTGGTAGAACATTACAGCTTGGACTTTCTGCGACTCTCAAAAGAGCAACCTTAGATGATTACTCAAGTGGTAGAACATTACAGCCTGGGCTTTCTGCGACTCTCAAAAGAGCAATCTTAGATGATTACTCAAGTGGTAGAAAATTACAGCCTGGACTTTCTGCGACTCTCAAAAGAGCAATCTTAGATGATTACTCAAGTGGTAGAACATTACAGCCTGGACTTTCTGCGACTCTCAAAAGAGCAATCTTAGATGATTACTCAAGTGGTAGAACATTACAGCCTGGACTTTCTGCGACTCTCAAAAGAGCAATCTTAGATGATTACTCAATACGCAGCTTCGGTCTACTTCGTCCACGTATTCGTCGGACTTCGAAAAATACAATCAACGAAGTCTACTCTGATCTTCGGACACTTGGCAACACCCCAAAAATCATTTATTTTAAGTCGAAACTTCAGCCGCAGTTTTGCCTAATTAGAACACACCATTAGGCTTGTGTGAACATCACTATCATTTGCTTCTCATCAGGCTGACACATTCTCTTGGCTTCATGCTCCACCTTTGCCTTTTTTTTTAAAAAGGTAAGCAATCAAAGGTTTTGTCATTCGACACCTAGCCACGCACATCAGTCTTCATCGGTCTTCTCGTCGTTGACAAAACCTTTGCAGGGCTGCATTTTGATTTGATAAGGTGTTTCATGCTTAGGAGTTTCGTTCCTATGAACTGCCGAGGTTCGAAGAAACCTGGCAAAGATAGCATTCGCTACAGTCTGACCTGTACTTGAACACCTGGCACCACCTTAGCCGTGTAATCTAAAAGAAACGATCGCGCTTAGAAAGTAAAAACACTTTTTGAAGAGGGTTATCATTGTTGGATTTTAGAAGACTATAGGTGCAAAGAGATATGTACCGGTAAAAGAAACAGATTACGTGGAGGTTGAAGCACATCCACGTTAACTAATAACATAAATGGTAGTCTAGGTTTTATCTCAATTTCGTCTCTTCAGTTCGGTAACAAAAACAGAACCTTTGCTCGCACAGTGCAGTTTTCAATAAGCAATCCAATAGGGAATTCATAACACGCGACATATTTAATTTCCACATAGTCCAAATCCCACACAGCTTTGTCTTGGGTTTCTAGTTTTCTTGAAACTCAACATGCGAAACGATCAAACAGAGCATTGAGTCGTCTGACCGTTGCCATAGCACATAACAGTGCCACCCCTTTAAGAGCAAGGCCGATGCAGAAGTAAGATACGCAGCATCGATCTCGGAGCCCTCCCAGTTCTCAAGGACGTTGGCAAGGGGACAGCGTGCAAAGGACGTCGAAGTTTGAAAGAAGTCCACAGACTTTCCGGCATGAAGACTGACTAGAGAAGGAAACTTCATCTTTGGCATCGGAATGTAAAACGCAGTGAAAATTAAAGTGAAAGAGATCAATCGTAGTTATGGAACTGATACTTTGAAATTTCCCGTGGCATTTCCTATTAATTAACACTTGTCACTGCAACTGTCAAAGCGTTTCATTGACATGCTCACTAGGTGATATTGTCTCTCCTTTGGAAGGCGACCGACTTTCTGCCTATTAAAAAAAGAGTTTTATCTTGCCGCACTAGGGAAAGATGTTGCAGGCTATGGAAACATGTTGTAAAAGACACAATATAGATTTGCCTGCCTGCCATGTCAGAGAAAACTCTGACTTCCGTCAGATGGCAGTACAGGCACTATTGTTTTATAGTCGGCATTTGTCAACTGTCAACCCTTCAGCAAATTAAGTTGTCTCGCTTGTCTCCTTCAATGTTCTGTTTTAGAGACAACGTGGTAGCAATGAAATATGGTGTGTCTGCAATTTTCGGACAAAATGGCATGAGTATTTTCTGTAACTGTGACGTATTCCTCTGAGCAGCAAGAAACACCGTATGACGTTTGTGCTCGGACCTTCCTCTTCGAAGAACTAAACTGAAGTTCCCTTCAAGCCAAAGAAGTTTTCAGCAAGAAATCTCCACACCTGTGAGACTATAACTTATTCAAAGTCAGTGCTTGAAAGAAGGCTTTGCCGACATGTATCCTTGTCATGGCGGTAGCTGTTCATAAAAATTAATTTCCCAATTTTTCCTTTCGTTCAGAAATAAGTTCAGCATTACTTATCGATACCGACATATTTGTAACTGTAAGTGTATATTTAGGTTACAGACACATTATGCGGCATATGCTTAGAGTCACAACACTTTTGCTATAAAAAAGAAAACTTTATTATTGATCTTTAGCTCTAGCTTTGATCATAATTAATCTTAAAAGGGTCAATTTATTAATGTATGCATCTTGTCATGAGGATGGAAACGAGTGCTATCATTCGTCGAGGTCAATTAAAAAGATTTGCTTTCATCACAACCAACTGCAGTTGTTCTATGCAAGTCTTTTGTTTGCAATTTTCTGACACCACTTTGGTTTCTTTCCTTGACAAGGGTATGATGAGCATCAACCCAACCCCAGATAAAACTAAAACAGAACCCAGCACGCATGAATTTTCCAAAGCTTCTGATTCAAACAAATGGCCTTGGCTAAAAGCAGAAAAGCGAGAGTCAATGATGCGGACATATAAGATAAAATGCACTCTCCATGTACACATACATGCACAATGGGTGGACTGAGCAAGTCCAGGTGCTGAATAAGGAAAACTGAATTTGCACTCTAATTCAACTGAGTGCTGCACAGACAAGCTTGGTAGCAACACCATACACTCGTCAACCATTGCCGACTCAAATAAATACGTCGAAGTTCCTAATGTCTGGGAAATTCGTTCTAGAGAATTGACTGAAATCACTATATCACAAAGATTAAGGTGTTTCCTTGTTCTCTACAGTAAATCCAATCCGAAATTCTTTCTGACGATGATGACGGCTGCGGGTTTCGTTTTCCCCCCCTTTCAACTTGACAATACAAAATTTACAAAAAGCATGCGAGCGAAAGTACGGAAGCAAGAGACATTTTATCTAGACAAAAATAATTTTTGAATTATGACACCATCACAATCTGATAATAACGAAGGAACAATGTCATGAACAGACGCCTCGACGCAACACTAAAAGCAAGCACCAAGTAAATGCACATTTTTTTCAAGCACAATAGCATGGACCGGCCTCCAGATGCACGGAAAACGTAAAGCAGACTACAGAGTTAGCAATGAACAAAGAATTGTTTCATCAAAATGATACCTTCAAGCTAAACGTATGAATATATAAAAACCATAGCATCGTTTCCATTCTGTAATTCAAGCCTCGTTTAAATGTCATTGATGTCCAAATGCAAACTTTTTTGTTCAATTAAAGCACAGAGAAGTTTTCCTAAAAGCCCTAAGACATGCATCGCATGCAATTTGATGCGCCATTTCCAAGATGCATAATGCATGACGAACACAACAGCCCTGCCCATGCATTGCGACAGCTCATCTGCAGTTAAAAAGCTTATTCAAGCAAGTGCTCCTTTGCACGGATGTGGCCTTGATGGAAGAAAAACGACGAGTTGCCTGCGGCCAAACAGCAACATGTTTAGCAAAACTGTCATCCTGTCAGGGATAGAGTTTTCTGGGAAAGAGATTGCTTTCTTTATTGGCGTGAAAAACCCTAGGAAGAACAAAGCACGCACATCCCACGGCGCGGTCAGCGCTTACAGCTGTACTGGTTCCTGCCCAAGACACTCGTGCGGTCCTCACAAAAGCTTTCGAGGGCAACATAGGCATGCACCCATCGTGCGACCAACAAACAATAACGCAGTTAAGTAGCTTCAGAATACAGACAGGAGAGAATCTTCATGCTTGAAGACATGCTTACAGGCAAGTAAAGGCCATGCATCCAGAAATATCGAAGGGCCAAATGCTGGGGTACATTTTGTCACAGATACAGTTTTTTTTAAACTCCTTCCCAGTGCTAAGCGTGCCATCGAAAGGGAGACATTGGAGTCTGTTACCTGTTAAAGTTGAAGGCAGCATTCCGTGGTTCGGGATGCAGAAACATTCTCCATCGACTGTGCCGCAGAGGGTGTCAGGAGAAAAGTTATTAGCGATGAACAACGACAACAAGGTCGAGTACACAAGAAAAATGAACAGGCAGGAGTATGTGACAACGTCCAGGACATTCAAAAAACGAGCGAAGCGATGTGAAAGACGATGACGGCGAAGTGGAAAAAAGAGAGAGGCAAAAGTGGCGACAACACTTGGCACACACAACACTTCACTTGGCAAGGAAAAGTGTCACAACCGCCAAAACATAGGCACAAATCAGGGCAAAAGTCACACCAAGCAGCAGATTCGCGCGCTCCAAGGGACATATATACTGCAAGTGATCGCATGATGGGATGTCTATAACGATGCACAGAAGTGCCGTCTGTCTGGACACTGACTGGCCCTAACCACACGGCGTGGGCATGAGCGTCGTGCAGTGTTCGTCATAAGCCTGAAAGATCCCAAGTTAAAAATCAGGGTCTTCGTCGCGCGCGCGTGCTCGCAAACACTACTGAACGCGTGCACGAAACATACGCGCAAAACAAACAAACACACAAACAAACAAACCTGCCATATTTCTGCAGCGTTACCTTCTATTAACGTAAGTTTGATTTTTTGGGGAATGATAGAAATTAGTACTTTCATTTGCGTTCAATGCTTCAGAATTGTGTTTCGTGTTTTGCACACACGCAAAATTACCAGTAGTAATTTTTACAACAATGACACCTTCCAGTGTGAATTATTTCATTTCTTCTGAATGAAAATACTGTTGATATGAGCATCCAGAGTAAATCATAATTATTCAAGTTCTAAACAAATCGATAATAAAATGTCAATGCTTAAAAGAAACCAATGGGTGGAAAATTCTTACGATGGCATAGTCTAATCCACGAGGCAAGGACTGAAGAACATAAATGAGTGTGCATATCCCTGATATGATTGCTAATTTACTTCCAGGGAAAATCCCATTCTGGTAGACACCAAAGATACAATATTCTGGTTTACCAAAATGGGGGTAAATCCGTGCCTCTTCTTCGTAATCTTATCCAAATGCCAACATCACTCCACTCAGATTATTCAAAGAGAAAGACTGCTGCGATAGGAAGAGGCAAGCCTCAGGCACATACGGGGACCCGTCAACAACTGCTTCGTGTAGTCTACATCAGTTCTATTACTTGGTATCAGTGTTGCCGTGCCTTTTCCGTAGTGTGAATGCAGTAAACAACTCGGTCCGCTGGTCACTACCTAGGCAGTCACACATTACACCGTATGTCATGTTCTTTAGAGAAAACTAAACAATTTTTGAACAAAATACAAAAAGCCAATAAGTGAAAAGGACAGACTGTCGCAAACTGTTTCTCAGGTAGACTTTTGGAAAATGCTGGCAATGAGCGAAGACAAAGGCATGAATAAGAGAGAGAGAGAGAGAGAGAGAGAGACAGACAGACACACAGACACACAGACAGACAAACAAACAAACAGACGGACAGGCAGACACTGACAAAGACAGTCAGTGACAGAGTCAGGGAAACGGAGGCAAAAGGGAAAATGTACAGTTATATTGGTCCCCAGGTGTAAAGTAAAGTACGACCGAAAACATTTCAATCATGCCCAGGACGAAAATCATGCCCACGACGGAAATCATGCCCAGGCCGGAAATCACGCCCCAAACGGAAATCATGCCCAGGCCGGAAATCACGCCCCAAACGGAAATCATGCCCAGGCCGGAAATCACGCCCAGGACGGAAATCTCACAAGACAGGGTAAAGCGCCTTTCTCGTGGCCACACGTCGTTGCAAAGCCCTGCAAGTCCGGCAAGGACAATGGAAAGATCGTGCAGAGAAAGAAGCGCAGGCCGGCAAAACCGCATTTCTCACGTGTTTTTCCCTGCCGCGGCCCGCCATCGTGCCTAAGTCTAAATCCGATCTACCCAAACGTCAGTCACTTAAGGGAGATGCGTGTTCCAAACCAGCTTTAAAATGAGCTGCTTCATGAGCATTCAGAAAGTAGACTTCGCACTTTACTTCTCAGGAGCTCCAACCAGCGAGACGTAAAGTAGGAATATCATTTTAAAAGGTGCCCAAAAGATGGTCAGAGGAAGAGCGTCGATGAAGAGGCTTGTCAAAACAACTGGATAAGTTCTATTTTGTAGTAATTGGACATGGACAAAAATACAATAAGGTAACGTGTACTAGTTACATATCGACGACTTTCGACTAGAGTCATTTCAAACTTTAACCAACATCATTGATCGTCAAGGTGGTAGAATCTGCCGGTGCCGACAGTTATGCTCGTTTATCAACTTATTCAACATGTCGTCATTCGGGCCACTTCACAATTTGACTGACGTGTGGGCTGATTGGATTTAAGTCGGTTCCTTTCTATGGACGAGGACAGGACCACACTTGCTCTCTTCGGAATCCCAGAGCCTTGTCTGCCCCCCATTCTCCAGAACCCCTGAGCGTGTCAGGCTCTCAGAAAAACTGGGTGGCGATGCAGAGACTAACTCAGTTACGCGTGCTGGGCAGGCAAGACTTAGCCTCCTCCACCCGACAAGGCAACGTCAGCGGTCTTTCCCTTCACACCCTGGACTTGCTCCACTCTATAGGGCACACTTATTCACCCCACATTGGGGTCATGGATCTAGTGCACTCACGCAAAGTACTGGCCGTGATGGATGGTGAAGTCTGCCTGTGACTGACGATGGTGAGAGAGAGAGAGAGAGAGAGAGAGAGAGAGAGAGAGAGACAGAGAGAGACAGACAGAGAGAGAGAGAGAAAGAGAGAGAGAGAGAGACAGAGAGAGAGAGAGAGAACCTAGCTCCGACTTCAAGTTGTTAGTCAGGGATGGTGAGACAAGACGAATCAATTTGTGCTGGACGACTTTGTACTTAGCACATAACAATAAGAGCTCCACAAAAGATACATTTAGATACTCGTATCAACACAATTTCAAGTTATACTTGCTCAGTCTTGGAAGAAGCAATCTGAACTATCTGATAATAAACACATGTGTATCTTAATAGCACGACACGGGAAGAACTGAACGACGTCCTCCAAACGAGCGCCGAGTACAGTACAGCAGAATGCTAAGACCAGCATCCACCGCGGTAACAAATCCTGGGTTTACCCTCAGCGCTCTGATGAGACCAATTTCATGCGCTCCGTTTCAATTACTGGAAAGGATCGGCAGTCTGTCGCTGACCGTACGTAAAAGCAGCTAACAAAGACATGTGTAAAACTTTCCTAAGCATACTTGTATGCACGCACGACAGCTTTTGATTTGCGGTACATTAACACACTCGCTGAAGGTGTAGATATTCTCCAAGTCAGTCATGGGACCTGGGAAAATGTGTGCTGCACTCTCGAACATCTTCTCTATAAATCTACATACAGAAATCTCATATTTCCATTGAACATATACCGACGTCTGCCCTTTAGGATTAGGTACAATGATACAACACTGAGTACTTGGAGGCTTTGAAAAATGTTCCAGGACAGTCCGACTTCCTTCTCTTATTGATTAGTTCCGCGAGTGCACTCCCCCTGATCACGTCAGCCCCTTTGAGTGCCTCGTTGCCTTCTCAGTGCTGACGTGTCAGACGCAATTTCAGCTTGTGTTGACAAAATGCAGGTGTCGCAAGCCGGACCAGCTCGTTTTACTGAAAGGGCAAAGGTCTAGGGGAATTCACTACGATCCACTTGTGACACTCTCTCACACAGTCATTCTATCAAACACAAACACGAGACAGAAAGAGGGTGAGGTCATAGGTCAAATTGTCAAAAGGTTTTAATTACCACGCCAGGGTGATGAATGGATGAATCAACGTTAACGTGAGGAATAAAGCAGAAACAATACTCATAAATCATAATCATGTAAGAGAACCAATGGCCCGCCAGCCGATAAAAGGTAACTTATGTGACAGTCCTTCACTCTTGTCTCGGCTGCTGCGCGCAGAACGAGCTGCGTGTCAATCGTGGTTCAACCGCTCAGAAGACACGAGGGCCCCTGCCCTTGGGAATCTTTGTCGCAGCGGTTCTTGATGCACCGGAGGGAAGAAAAAGGGGGAAGGGGAAGGGGAAACATTTGTATTCGATCACAAGCACAACCATAGCAAACCAATTTATATTCTTTCAAAGAGGCTTCTGCCTTTTCTCTGAGTCGTCAGTATTCGTTCTGTATGGACGGTTTTGCGCATCGCAAGCACGTCTTCACCAGGAGATGACTCGGGCTTTGCAAGCTTGGTATCTCCTCTCAACGTGGAGTGCAGGGAGGAAGGATGACGTAATATCTTGGCGCAGAGAGTGGCGCCACCATCGGCATCTCTTCTCTCAACGTGAAGTGTAGGGAGGAAAGATGGCGCAATATCTTGGGCGCAAAGAGTGACGCCACCATCGGCGTCTCTTCTCTCAACGTGGAGTATAGCAAAGAACTTGAGACAATAAAAACCTCCACTCAGCGATTTTACGCAGGACGAGATTTAGCCGGCGGGTTGCGCGAGTTGCATCCCTTATTAGTTGGATCATGATGATCAAAATGGCGCCATGGCTCTAGCTACCGATTTTATGAGCCAGTGAGTCTCTCAAATTGACAATAAACTGATGACTGCTCTAGTGTTAAAACTGCCAAAAAAGACTAATGTTAAAACTGCCAAGAAAGACGCAACACAGGCCACACCGTCTACTCATGATTGATCAAACCAAACTAAAGGAAAGTAAGCAAAATTACCTGTGAGTGACTGTGACGTAAAAAATACATGTGACGTAAGCAAAATCTCGTCCTGCTTTTTTACTATGCAAAATCGAGGAGTGGAGGTTCTTTTTTTTTTTTTTTTTTTTTTTTTTTTTTTTTTTTTGCCAGGAGAACGAAATTTATTCAAGAAAACAGCAAATTTACAATGCACACTTCAATGTCATTGCAAAATTCGATGTAACACACAGCAAAAGATGGTCATCGAAATACAGCCACGGTGTATTAGACTCGACTACGCTCCACAGTCACAGACACAGGAAATCAAAACGAGGCCTATCCTCGTAGGGGTAGGGGCCGAGGGACATATCGCCAGCAGAACCAAGACACCCGTAAATGTGGACGGTGTGGATATGAACATGGACAAGAGAGACAGTGTCCAGCAAAAGAGAGATCATGTAGAAAATGCAACAAAAGGGGACACTTTGAGCGCATGTGCCACAGTGTACGCGAGATAGAGGAAGACAACTCTGAAGATGAGATTCAAACAGAAGAAGAGAGAGAAGAAACCTTCACACTAGACAGCGTTATCACAGACAACACGCAGCCATGGACCATTACCCTGAAGATAAAAGGGAATGACGTCAGGTTTAAAATCGACACGGGCGCTGACATCACGATCATCAATGACAAGACATTCGACAATTTCAGCATCAAGCCGAGGCTGAAGCAAACAAGAATAAATTTGACATCACCGGGAGGAAAACTGACCACACGTGGAGAATTCTTTGCAAAGAGCACTGTAAAGAACAAGACTTTCAAGTACAGAGTCATTGTGGTCAGAAATCGTACAGGTAGCAACCTGTTGAGCAGAAATGTCGCAGAGAAGATGGGCCTTGTGAAACGTGTAGAAGAAGTACACGAGAATGTTTTTGGTGCAACTGGACTTTTGAAAACGGATCCGGTGGACATCAAAATGAAACCAGGAATCAATCCCTACTGCGTCACGACAGCGCGACGAGTTCCCTTTCCTTTGCAGAAAAAGGTTAAAGCTGAACTGCAACGCATGGAAAAAGCAGGCATTATCCAAGAAGTAAAGGAGGCCACTGACTGGTGTGCTCCTATGGTACCTGTTGTCAAACCCAACGGCAGTGTGAGGATTTGTGTTGATTTCAAGAGACTGAATGAAGGAGTCAAAAGACCACACTGCATGCTACCAAACTTGGATGACATTGCTCCGAAACTGGCTGGCTCAAAGTTCTTCACAACACTTGATGCGTCGTCAGGTTTCTTTCAGATTCCACTGTCTGAAGGAAGCTCGCTGTTGACCACGTTCATAACTCCATTTGGCCGGTTTTGTTTCAAGCGTGTTCCGATGGGAATTTCACTAGGGCCTGAGAGTTTTCAGACTAAGATGAAAGAGACATTGGAAGGCTTGGAAGGCTGTGATGCAATCATGGACGATACTATCGTCTATGGAAGAACGGAAGAAGAACATGACGAACGATTGGATGCCGTTCTGAAAAGAATAGAACAGAGTGGGCTCAGACTCAACAAAGAAAAGTGTCACATCAAGAAGACTGAGGTGAAATACTTTGGTCACATCATCAGTGCTGATGGAGTCCGGCCAGATCCAGAAAAAGTGAGAGCGATCACAGAAATGCCAACGCCCACCTCGCTCACCGAACTGAGAACGATCTGCGGCATGTTCAACTACTTGGGTAGGTTCGTACCTGGGATGGCTACTGCTATGAAACCCATCACTGATCTCATGAAGAAGAACACTGCGTGGAGTTGGGGTCCAGCTCAGCAGAAGGCATTTGCGGCTGTAAAGAAACAACTGTCGTCATCACAAGCCCTGGGATTCTACAACTCAGAGAGAAAGACTGTGGTGAGCGCTGATAGCAGTAGCTATGGCTTGGGTGCAGCACTGTTACAGTGGCATGGAGACAAGCTTGTTCCCATAGCATACGCATCCAGAACTCTGACTGATGCAGAACAGCGATACGCTCAGATAGAAAAAAAGTGCCTAGCGTCCACATGGGCGTGCGAGAAGTTCGCCAAATACCTGATTGGGCTGGACAGTTTTGTGCTCGAAACCGACCATAAGCCCTTGGTTCCGCTGATGAAGAACAAAGACATTGACAAAGCCCCAGTGAGGTGCCAGAGACTACTGATCCGACTGATGCGGTTCAAGGCACAAGTTGTTCATGTGCCGGGCAAGCAGATCATCATCGCCGACGCTCTGTCCAGGAGCCCAGTGCCGCACACAGCAGAGGATGAAGAAACCGCTGAAACAATGGCTGCTTATGTTGATTCAGTGGAGTCGGGTTGGCCTGTTACCCCACAGCGCCTGGAAAAGCTTCGTGCAGCAACAGTCCATGACCCGGAACTGCAACAAGTCATGGAGTACGTCCTGAGAGGTTGGCCAGTGAAACCGTCAGCCAATCTTCAAGCGTTTCACCAAGCACAGGGAGAACTGTCGCTTATCCGAGGACTATTGGTCTACAATGGCAGAATTGTAGTTCCAAGAAGTCAGAGTGAAGAGGTGCTGAACAAACTGCATGGGACTCATCAAGGTCTTCACAAATGCCGCCAGAATGCTCAGTCATCAGTCTGGTGGCCAGGACTGAGTAGAGACCTAAAGAACCTCATTGACACGTGCAAAGAGTGCCGACAAAAGCGACAGTCACAGAAAAACGAGCCGCTACGACCAACTCCATTACCAGAACGACCATGGCAACGATTGGGAGCAGATTTGTGCACTCACCAGGGCAGAGAGTACCTGGTAGTCGTGGACTACTACTCAAGATGGCTGGAGGTACTGCCCCTCCATTCTACAACATCCGCAGTCATTATCAAGAAAATGACTCAGCTGTTCGCTACTCATGGGATTCCAGACACTCTAGTGAGTGATAACGGACCACAATTCCAATGTGCAGAATTCCGGCATTTTGCACAGGAATTTGACTTCAACCACATGACCAGCAGCCCAGGTTTCCCACAAGCAAATGGAGCGGCTGAAAGTGCAGTGAAAGTAGCAAAGACGCTACTGCAACAGCGGTCGTTTGAGATCGCTTTGATGAACTACAGGTCTACCCCTCACTCCAGCACGGGGGTTAGTCCTGCAGTTGCCCTGATGGGGAGAACGCTCAAAACCTTGATCCCCAAACTCCCAGAAAACCTGATTCCTTTCCCTGTCAAAGACGCAGACATACGTCAAGCAGACCGGAAAGCTAAGGAGAGCTACAAGTTCTGTTACGACAGACGGCACAGTGCCAAGCCTCTGTCTGAACTGAAACCGGGAGACGACGTTCTGATCAAGATGGATTCCGAGAACAGCTGGAAGAATCACGGCACTATTGTCGCCGCAGATCAAGAAAACCGTACCTATCTGGTCAACTCACCAGGTGGAGTCTTGCGCCGTAATAGAAAACACCTACAACAACTCCCTCCTCCGCAGGAGATCGTCATGCCAGATCTACCGCCAGCAGAAGAGTCATCAGAACCCGCTGACACCGGCGATCCGAAGGAAGTCGCTACGCCCGACAAGCGAGTTACAAGATCGTCTGCTGGGTACACAGCTTCCAAACCAGCTCGTTTCAGGGAG
>JAWQFJ010003057.1:5000-7500 GCA_034096865.1 Theodoxus fluviatilis
TCTCTCTCTCTCGGTCTCTCTCTCTGTCTCTCTCTCTCTCTCTCTCTCTCTCTGTCTCTCTCTCTCTCTCTCTCTCTCTCTCTCTCTCTCACACACACACACACTCACACACACTCACACACACACATACATACATGCATGCATACATACATACATACATACATACATACATACATACATACATACATACATACATACATACATACATACATACATACATACATACATACACACCCTTATCTTGAGCTCCCACACTATCACCGCGATCACACACTGAACGGTCGTAAAGAAGGGGATCTTTCTTTTACCTACGTCATAAGGTCAGCACAATACATTAGTCTGACAGACGACATAATTATTGCGCATTTGCGAAAGTAACGAGGTTTCTTCTTTCGTTCTATTTTTCAGTTGTAGATGAATGGAGAGGAGTGACACCACAGCGTCCTAAGTATATGGAAACAGACAGATGTACATGCACGTACGTACACACATGTAATGCAACACGTCGACAGCACCAAAACCATGGAAAAAACAGAGCATTGGAGGGCATATGTTTGTTCCAGCCTAGGTGAATTACTATGCGAAACTGACGTCACAGTCATGTGACTTGACGTCATGATGAAGCTGCCAATCGCGGAGTGAGGCTTGGAAAGTCACAAGGTCAAAGATGGCTCTCTCAGCTTTAACCTTCAATGGAAGTGATAAACAGCAGAGTGTGGAGGGAAAAGGTAGGGGGTGGGGGTGGGGGTGGTTAGATGATGTAAAGAAGGAAGGTTACTGGAGATGGGAGTGAAACGCTACACGATGCCTCAGAAAGACAAGAAAATAATTATCAATCATTTACTTCATACTTGGACAGATGAAGTCACGTGACATCGCAAATGAGAAAGTGACGTCACACAATTTGGAGGCCCGATGACGTCGTACGTACGTCATACAGTTTCACTTGACAGTGACGTCATTCACTCGAATCAGCTGACGTCATCTTCGACAACTGCGGATTGTGGGACTAGGAAAATGTCATGGGCGCGTTTGTTAGGCGTAGAATCTCGAGAGAATCTCGAGGGCTAGACGTTCCCTACGTTTCTCGCTCATTAGCCGTAGGTGCGTCTCGCTCGCCCTCGACTTGCCTAGCCATCGAGGCGAGCCAATAGCCCAACAAACGCGCCCCATGCCTCCGTACGCCAAGGGGAGGTCACTCTGTCATGGTGATGATGGCTTCTTCCGCTGCCAGGTCCTGGCCCTCCAGGTCGCTGACGTGTCTGATGACGTGGATCTGTCCGTCTGCAAGAACTGCTGCCGTGGCTGCGTCCAAGACATGACCCTCGCTGTCTATGGCCACTTGACCCTCCTCAAGGGACAGCTCCTCTTCCTCCTCCTCGTCCTCCTCGTCCTCCTCTTCCTCATCCTCCTCATCCTCCTCATCCTCTTCGTCTTCTGAAACATAGTAAGGGAACACAAGCATGAGATCAGTAATATGTCAACGCTTCGTTCTTTGCCTGCAAGTAACCTGAAACAAGAGAACAACTAAAGCAGCAGCAACAACAATAATAATCATTACCCCATCACCACCATCGCGGTGTCACCGAAGTACCAAATTCGATTTGGGTGGACCAGTCACATAAAATCGTCATCATCAATGGAAAGTTTTGCAGGGAAGGACAGGTTGTATGGATGGATGGAGTTTGACGGCCTTTCAGCCTTTGAAGGCTATGCAGGGCTATTGAGCGAGAAAACCACTAGAATAGTTTAGAATAAGCGCAAATCAAGCCACGATTTCCTATTTTTTTTGCCTCACGAATGGCGTAGGGAGGCGCGGTGGGTCTATTCTGACCCCCAAGTCACAGGGAGGCGCGGTGGGTCTATTCTGACCCCCAAGTCACAGGGAGGCGCGGTGGGTCTATTCTGACCCCCAAGTCACAGGGAGGCGCGGTGGGTCTATTCTGACCCCCAAGTCACAGGGAGGCGCGGTGGGTCTATTCTGACCCCCAAGTCACAGGGAGGCGCGGTGGGTCTATTCTGACCCCCAAGTCACAGGGGGAGCACGAAAGGACAGCATTCCGATACCACCAATACGAAAGTATTTCTCTTGACCGGCCCTCAGAGTGGGCACGGGTCACTTTCTTTACCCTGTGACCTCAGACCGGCGCAGCAGTGAGTGGCATGATCGCACAGCAGCAGAAGCGGAGAGGAGAGAAGCCAGGTAGGATACACACACACACACACACACACACACACACACACACACACACACACACACATATTCAGATGCCTGGATACTTTTTCAAATCGATCAATCTTGTATTCATTCATTCATTAGTTTCCAACCAGGCTTTGGATAAAGGTACAAGGAGATGTCATCATACTGCACAAAGGAAGTCACTCTTTCAACGAGAGGGAGTCACTTCCATCGCCACGTGGGGAGATTATTCTAACCAAACAAGGGAGGTCACTCTAAACAAGGGGGAGTAACCCCAAACAAGGGCAGATAACTCCCGAT
>JAWQFJ010003057.1:10000-14878 GCA_034096865.1 Theodoxus fluviatilis
CAACAAACATCAACAACAGTCAGAGATCATTGTCACCGTGCAGCTCCCAGCCTGTGGAAACTCACGTGAGATGCACGTAACGAGAGGACCCGGATGGACACACCTTGCAACAAAACGGTGACGCGTGTCAACAGAAAATTGTGTCAGCTCCATGTTTGTGTCGTAGGAAGACATGATAATACAAGAAGGCAAAGCCCATACAACTCACATGCTTGACCTTGACATTTACATGACCTTGACCTTCAGGTGACCTTCAAGGTCAAGGTCAAACAACTACACCTACCAATGACATCATACACTAAGAAATGCTTTACACATTTTCCCTACCAAAATACATGCGACCTTGACCCAAGGTCAAGGTCATCCAAGGTCATGCAACACAAAGCTGTTAATTCAAGACATAGGAAGCACAATGGTGCTTATTGGCACTTTCTACCATGAGATATGGTCACTTTTAGTGGTTCACTACCCCATTTTGGTCATATTTCATTAGGGTCAAAGTAACCTTGACCTTGATGATATGTGACCAAATGTGTCTTATGATGAAAGTATAACATGTGTACTACAATCTTATGTAGTCTGGAACAGTTATCTTCCATAGTTCAGGGTCAAGGTCACTTCAAAATATATATACAATCCAACTTTAAAGAGCTCCTGTGACCTTGACCTTGAAGCAAGGTCAATCAAACTGGTATCAAAAGATAGGGATTACTTTGCCCTATATACCACATATAGGTCAGGTATCCAATCTCAAAAACTTCAGAGAAAAGTGTGAAAATGTGAAAAATGGCTGTTTTTTAGGCAACACTGATGGCCCCTGCGACCTTGACCTTGAAGCAAGGTCAAGTCACTATGTATGTTTTTTGACGCCTTGTCATCATACACCATCATGCCAAATTGGGTGTTGATAGACTTAATAGTCTCCGAGAAAAATCCAACGTTAAAGTTTTTTACAGACACCCGGACGCCCGGACGCCCGGACGGACGAAAAGGGTGAGTACATAGACTCACTTTTGCTTCGCATGTGAGTCAAAAATTCGTGTACAATATCTCAGCATGGATTTCCTGCATTTAGAAACACTCCCAAGAGATTCCAAATGGGGCTTGAAGAGGAAACCGTCATCAGTGCATCAGGAGGGCGGGAAGATGCAGTCTTCGACTGACGTGTGAGGTCCTTGCAGACTCAAACACTTCAAGCGTGTTGTTCCTAATCTGCAAACAGCTCCTGAAGCTGGTCACTTGAGTCAAAGGAATGATACTCTCATACGGATCGCTAGCTAGTAGCAGGGCTAATTATTCCGACAGAAACAGCACCCACGGTTCATCATTCCTTCATTCTCGAACAGACAGTAGCATTCATTTACTTTTCAAATTTATCTGACCAACACAGCATGTTACGAAGCAATTACAAAAGGCAGAAGGCATTGCAGCTATTTAACTCACACGCGCGCGCGCACGAACACAGACACACACATATACACGCACGCACGCACGCACACACTCTCTCTCTCTCTCTCTCTCTCTCTCTCTCTCTCTCTCTCTCTCTCTCTCTCTCTCTCTCTCTCTCTCTCTCAAACACAGACACACACACAAACACAAACTCAAACACACACACACACACACACATATACACAAACACAAAAACTTCACACACACACACACACACACACACACACACACACACACACACACACACACACACGACTGAGCTGTTACTGCTTCCCTGGACACAGGTATCGCATTCGTCACGTGCGAGGCCAGGGCCCTGACGAGCGATGACACAAGCAGACAGCGGCGTAGAGACGACAACGAGACTCCGCCATGAACGAAAGCGACAGGCAGTCACTGCGCGCACGGAAAGATCGCCTAAAGCTGTGATCTAATTAGGCGAAGCTCTGCCTTCTAAGCCGAAGTTTAGAATTCGCGCAAGTGATTTTGGGAGTTTACCAAAATGTCCGAAGTAGACTTTCGTGATCGTTTTATTCGAAGTCCGATGTATACAAAAGGACGAAGTAGATTGAAGCTGCATCCTGTTTGGTCATATAAGATCGCTCTTTCGTTTGGGAGAGGCGGAAAATCTAGGCTGTCATTTCATCACTGACTCCACTTCGACCAATTCGCATGCAACAGTCCCCGAACACAACATCGCGTAAGTCAACTTCGACTAATTCGCATGCAACAGTCCCCGAACACAACATCGCGTAAGTCAACTGCGGCCAATTCGCATGCAACAGTCCCCGAACACAACATCGCGTAAGTCCACTTAGACCAATTCGCATGCAACAGTCCCCGAACACAACATCGCGTAAGTCCACTTAGACCAATTCGCATGCAACAGTCCCCGAACACAACATCGCGTAAGTCCACTTAGACCAATTCGCATGCAACAGTCCCCGAACATAACATCGCGTAAGTCCACTTAGACCAATTCGCATGCAACAGCCCCTGAACACAACATCGCGTAAGTCCACTTAGACCAATTCGCATGCAACAGTCCCCGAACACAACATCGCGTAAGTCCACTTAGACCAATTCCCATGCAACAGTCCCCGAACACAACATCGCGTAAGTCCACTTAGACCAATTCGCATGCAACAGTCCCCGAACATAACATCGCGTAAGTCCACTTAGACCAATTCGCATGCAACAGCCCCCGAACACAACATCGCGTAAGTCCACTTAGACCAATTCGCATGCAACAGTCCCCGAACACAACATCGCGTAAGTCAACTTCGACTAATTCGCATGCAACAGTCCCCGAACACAACATCGCGTAAGTCCACTTCGACCAATTCGTATGCTACAGTCCCCGAACACAACATCGCGTAAGTCCACTTCGCCCTTCGTTCGCTTCGAGCACCACGTCCAATCACAACACACCTTGGCTATCAAAAGACGACAGTAAATCATCGTCCCGTTATTATTTTTCTCACCGCAACATAAGTTACCATTGGCACTTGGCGCATCTAAGCGCAGGAACTCTTCGCAACAGAACATGCTGCTGCTGTGATCCGTGAGATACACACCTCCCTGACTGCTGTGATCCGTGAGATATACATCTCCCTGACTGCTGTGATCCGTGAGATATACATCTCCCTGACTGCTGTGATCCGTGAGATACACACCTCCCTGACTGCTGTGATCCGTGAGATATACACCTCCCTGACTGCTGTGATCCGTGAGATACACACCTACCTGACTGCTGTGATCCGTGAGATACACACCTCCCTGACTGCTGTGATCCGTGAGATATACATCTCCCTGACTGCTGTGATCCGTGAGATATACATCTCTGTGACGTACTTGTTCTTTAATCAAATTAACTCGTTTAAATGTCTAGGGGAAGAACCAAAGCACGCACCTTCATTCCTCCATTCAAACGCTAGATGGTAATTGTCTAAATGAAGCAATGGCAAAAACGGTATCAATTCAAAGGAAGTAGTTTAATTTTCATGAATGCATTTACCAGTGAATGGTGACTGAGCGACAAACGCTACAATAAATGCATAGAATGCAAGTAGAAAATCAATTCAGTTCAGCAATTTGAAGCGAGACAAGTAAAAAGAAAACAATGAAAAGAAAGATGTCTGCCCGAGCCGAGGTAATTAACTAAATGTACTTATCTGACCCTTTCGATGAAAAACGTGCAGGTGGAGAAGCACGGACCTAAACCCCACGCTCACCGCGTCAACACAGGGGTTGGAATTGGGGGGAGGGGGTCTGAGTGCACCGACATTGCAGCCGGTGACCCTGGAGGGAAATCACCACAGTCGATGAAACAGCTGAAACTTGGCATTCTTTCGTTCTCTCTCTCTCTCTGGCATTCCTTCTTCTTCTGCGTCGTCGAAGGAACTGGCTCCTACTTCACTCTTGCGTACAGACCGAAGTCACCAGCGAAGAGTTCCACCGCTCTTGCGTACAGACCTTCGTCACCAGCGAAGAGTTCCACCACTCTTGCGTACAGACCGAAGTCACCAGCGAAGAGTTCCACCACTCTTGCGTACAGACCTTCGTCACCAGCGAAGAGTTCCACCACTCTTGCGTACAGACCTTCGTCACCAGCGAAGAGTTCCACCACTCTTGCGTACAGACCGAAGTCACCAGCGAAGAGTTCCACCACTCTTGCGTACAGACCTTCGTCACCAGCGAAGAGTTCCACCACTCTTGCGTACAGACCGAAGTCACCAGCGAAGAGTTCCACCACTCTTGCGTACAGACCGAAGTCACCAGCAAAGAGTTCCACCTACACCGAGCAGGGCGCCGATGTCACTGCTCCGCTAAAATAAATGATATGACGCCCCGAGCATCCGGCGACACTTGTTTAAATAACTTCGCTGACGTCACCAAGTTCAGCCAGTCCAATCACAACTGTCCATCCCACTCCACTCTGACTGGTCAATTCACACATTGAAAGTCACAGGTTGGTCAGCGCTAAAACGCCAGTGGAGTCCACTACACTGGTAACGCTTTCAAGTCATTCAACTACACAGGGGTCAATTCTATACTGACACCGGCTCAGGGCAATGAAAAAACCTCTAAAGCTACGGCTCAGCAGACGCATGATAAACATTTCTAGTAATACTAATAACCAGAAAGCATGAAAAACATTGTCTCGCCACACCTCCCTACCATAATGAGAAAAATGTTATAGACATGACATTTTTCACAAGTCACAATTCAATCAAAAAAACAATCAACTCTCAAGCAACAGGGGACCCTGGGTTACGTGGTCTATTTTACCACTAGGATAGTCGGTACAGAACTAATCAAAAAGGACTACATCAGCCTCACTCAACAATACCTAACATTCCGTTAACCCGACCACCTCCCAGGAATGATGCCACCCTCTCACTGACTTCATACACTAAGTCAAAAATC
>JAWQFJ010003057.1:14888-37388 GCA_034096865.1 Theodoxus fluviatilis
TGTGAAGTGACTGAGCCCAGACGGCTCTAAGTGGCGACGGCAAGAACGCAGGTTTTTTTTGTTCGGTCCCCGTTCGCATCTTTGGTAGACGGCGTGCTCATATGTGGTATAGAACTTGCCTTGGTGTAAGGTAATTGGATGTGCCGCTGAACTGGTGAGTAAGTAATGTACGCCGATTCCTTTTCTTGTTTGGCACGACGCTCAATACGCGTGAGCGCTTGTAATAGTACAACACAGACGTAGTAAAGAGAATTATAGGAATGCAATAGGAGTTCCATATAATCCTATGATATACAGGAATGCATGAAACAATAACGGTTTATTTTATTGAAATGATATGATATATCCTTTATATCCCATATACCCCTTTGATTGTTCATGGTTACGTCGTTGTTGATGTCGTCCTCTCTGTGTAACGCGACGTACTGGAAAGTTTCCCTCGTTCTTGTGAATGTAGGTGGCAGATTGCGATTATGTAATCTGGAAGAGCTGATTGCCTATAGATTTGGAACTGATAGGAAATATCTCATCCTAAGGATGCAGATAGTGCTCTCTTTGTGTGATTGCTGTTGTAGGGAAACGTTACAGTTTCCCACGACTGTGGGTTTTTTTTAGCCTAAGTTTATTTACTCATTACTGTATCACTGGTGGGCTGCTGAGTGATTACGTGACAGAACTTTGGCGATGTTTATATCCCATTGGGCGGGGGTGTTGTCGTGGTGCTTAGCTTAACGCACTTTGGCTGTCACTGAGTTTAGTGTTATGTGGTCATACTAATTGAAGGGTTAAGACCTGCTTTTTAGTCCCTGCACGGTTTGTGTGTCTTAAAGGCCAGGTGGTGAGGACATACTAGGTTTGAAGGGTTACAACCCGCTCAAGTTGTTTCTTGTCCAACGATTGCTCTGTTGTTGTGTTGGTTTATTGCCTGGCAGTGTGTTAATGAGTGAAAATTGTTACATCTGTCTGATACCAGATATCAATCGGTAGTGTGGATCGGATGTTAGCGCCTGCACGCTCCTAGAAGGATTGAACAATGAGGAACTCTCTTTTTTTGTGGTGGGTGTTTTGGATGTCTTCCTAGTTTGACGCTGGTTTTAAGAACACGGCCTCTTCTAAGAGCATGGCGAATAAATAAAAAAAAATGATCGGTGTGAAGATGTTTTCGTTGTACACCGACATGTTGTATTATTTACTATCCTGTTATGCTGTTAACTCACTAGAATTTCAAAGATTTTTGTGTCCCATTGTCCTACATTGTATTCTGGTATCGGCTTCATGGATATAATTTTAGTATGCAAGTACGTCACCTCAATCCTCTTTAGGCGGAACGTAGGTTGAGTAGTATAGTTCATATTGTGGAAATTACTTCTCCCATTGATAGGTCATTTATCAGCAATTTAGCAACGAGGAACGTGGTAAACTGAAGACACATGGGGAGAAATGTAACATGAGTGACTTACAAACTTTACTTTGCCTGACTTTTGCGTTCTGTGAGATCTCTGCAACGATACTAGCTCCTGATCTTTCGCTAGTCTTCTGTCTCGACCGACAGGGGCGGGTTTACAAATGGCCGTAATATCATCGGTGAGAATCTATCGTAAGTATCTCGAGCCATCAATGGGCAGTGAGGGACATGCTTGCTGCTAGCC
The DNA here is from genome assembly GCA_034096865.1 of Theodoxus fluviatilis. NCBI lineage: Eukaryota > Metazoa > Mollusca > Gastropoda > Cycloneritida > Neritidae > Theodoxus > Theodoxus fluviatilis. The sequence continues at coordinate 16,538 of JAWQFJ010003057.1, forward strand.
GAGCGGGCCAATCGGGAGACGGAGCGTAGATGAGTCGCAGGTCAGCTGAGAGGTGGCTAGTGCATTTAGTAATGAATTCGAGGACTTAATTAGTTCGTGAGCGTAGTATGCAGTTAGTGTACTCTGCATTTCCGATAGTGTAACTGGTAGGAGTTCACGATGCTAATTATGTCATTTCCAAGCATAACACCTTTGTGATGAATTTATATGCGAGTTGGCGATGGCTTTTCTAAATCATCTTCAGGTGTGGGATGGGTGGCTTAGTAGTACGGCCTCGAAATATGAGCGTTGTTTTCTGAAATGTAACGCCGGCAACACGTCCGTGCCAATATAAGGGGATGATATGTGTCCTTATGTTTTCACCTCTTGATCCGTGGACTCTCCATACTACAAAATGACGCATAAGCGCATTTACTTCGTCCACGTTGGGTTATATCTGTTTTAGCTAGCTTCTTACTTGCGAGGCAAAGATCATGCGAACCAACAAGGTCACGACTACCCAATTAAATTATTGAAACGTGCGCGTCCCATAGTGGGTCCATTGATTGGCTACGTCCATGGTCTAGCTATTTCTAGGCCCGCTCTCCACCCCTGCCTGTGGCTGTCTCCATTGTATACCTCCAGATCGGCTGCTTTCCATCCCCACGTGCAGACTCCTGGGAACAACTGAAGCCATACCGTTACATGGAGAAGTGCAGTCCGCCCGTTTCCCACTGACCCTGGAGGGAAATCACCACAGTCGATGAAACAGCTGAAACTTGGCATTCTTTCGTTCTCTCTCTCTCTCTGGCATTCCTTCTTCTTCTGCGTCGTCGAAGGAACTGGCTCCTACTTCACTCTTGCGTACAGACCGAAGTCACCAGCGAAGAGTTCCACCGCTCTTGCGTACAGACCTTCGTCACCAGCGAAGAGTTCCACCACTCTTGCGTACAGACCGAAGTCACCAGCGAAGAGTTCCACCACTCTTGCGTACAGACCTTCGTCACCAGCGAAGAGTTCCACCACTCTTGCGTACAGACCTTCGTCACCAGCGAAGAGTTCCACCACTCTTGCGTACAGACCGAAGTCACCAGCGAAGAGTTCCACCACTCTTGCGTACAGACCGAAGTCACCAGCGAAGAGTTCCACCACTCTTGCGTACAGACCGAAGTCACCAGCGAAGAGTTCCACCACTCTTGCGTACAGACCGAAGTCACCAGCAAAGAGTTCCACCTACACCGAGCAGGGCGCCGATGTCACTGCTCCGCTAAAATAAATGATATGACGCCCCGAGCATCCGGCGACACTTGTTTAAATAACTTCGCTGACGTCACCAAGTTCAGCCAGTCCAATCACAACTGTCCATCCCACTCCACTCTGACTGGTCAATTCACACATTGAAAGTCACAGGTTGGTCAGCGCTAAAACGCCAGTGGAGTCCACTACACTGGTAACGCTTTCAAGTCATTCAACTACACAGGGGTCAATTCTATACTGACACCGGCTCAGGGCAATGAAAAAACCTCTAAAGCTACGGCTCAGCAGACGCATGATAAACATTTCTAGTAATATTAATAACCAGAAAGCATGAAAAACATTGTCTCGCCACAATCTCCCTGACTGCTGTGATCCGTGAGATACACACCTCCCTGACTGCTGTGATCCGTGAGATACACACCTCCCTGACTGCTGTGATCCGTGAGATACACACCTCCCTGACTGCTGTGATCCGTGAGATATACATCTCCCTGACTGCTGTGATCCGTGAGATATACATCTCCCTGACTGCTGTGATCCGTGAGATATACACCTCCCTGACTGCTGTGATCCGTGAGATACACACCTCCCTGACTGCTGTGATCCGTGAGATACACATCTCCCTGACTGCTGTGATCCGTGAGATATACACCTCCTGACTGCTGTGATCCGTGAGATATACACCTCCCTGACTGCTGTGATCCGTGAGATACACACCTCCCTGACTGCTGTGATCCGTGAGATACACACCTCCCTGACTGCTGTGATCCGTGAGATATACACCTCCCTGACTGCTGTGATCCGTGAGATACACACCTCCCTGACTGCTGTGATCCGTGAGATACACATCTCCCTGACTGCTGTGATCCGTGAGATACACATCTCCCTGACTGCTGTGATCCGTGAGATATACATCTCCCTGACTGCTGTGATCCGTGAGATATACACCTCCCTGACTGCTGTGATCCGTGAGATATACACCTCCCTGACTGCTGTGATCCGTGAGATACACATCTCCCTGACTGCTGTGATCCGTGAGATATACATCTCCCTGACTGCTGTGATCCGTGAGATATACACCCCCCTGACTGCTGTGATCCGTGAGATACACATCTCCCTGACTGCTGTGATCCGTGAGATACACACCTCGCTGACTGCTGTGATCCGTGAGATATACACCCCCCTGACTGCTGTGATCCGTGAGATATACATCTCCCTGACTGCTGTGATCCGTGAGATATACACCTCCCTGACTGCTGTGATCCGTGAGATACACACCTCCCTGGCTGCTGTGATCGGTGAGATACACACCTCCCTGACTGCTGTGATCCGTGAGATACACACCTCCCTGACTGCTGTGATCCGTGAGATACACATCTCCCTGGCTGCTGTGATCCGTGAGATACACATCTCCCTGACTGCTGTGATCCGTGAGATACACATCTCCCTGACTGCTGTGATCCGTGAGATACACATCTCCCTGACTGCTGTGATCCGTGAGATATACACCTCCCTGACTGCTGTGATCCGTGAGATACACCTCCCTGACTGCTGTGATCCGTGAGATATACATCTCCCTGACTGCTGTGATCCGTGAGATACACACCTCCCTGACTGCTGTGATCCGTGAGATATACACCTCCCTGACTGCTGTGATCCGTGAGATACACACCTCCCTGACTGCTGTGATCCGTGAGATACACATCTCCCTGACTGCTGTGATCCGTGAGATACACCTCCCTGGCTGCTGTGATCCGTGAGATACACCTCCCTGGCTGCTGTGATCCGTGAGATATACACCTCCCTGACTGCTGTGATCCGTGAGATATACACCTCCCTGACTGCTGTGATCCGTGAGATACACATCTCCCTGACTGCTGTGATCCGTGAGATACACACCTCCCTGACTGCTGTGATCCGTGAGATACACACCTCCCTGACTGCTGTGATCCGTGAGATACACACCTCCCTGACTGCTGTGATCCGTGAGATATACACCTCCCTGACTGCTGTGATCCGTGAGATATACACCTCCCTGACTGCTGTGATCCGTGAGATACACATCTCCCTGACTGCTGTGAACCGTGAGATATACATCTCCCTGACTGCTGTGATCCGTGAGATACACATCTCCCTGACTGCTGTGATCCGTGAGATATACACCTCCCTGACTGCTGTGATCCGTGAGATACACATCTCCCTGACTGCTGTGATCCGTGAGATATACACCTCCCTGACTGCTGTGAACCGTGAGATATACACCTCCCTGACTGCTGTGATCCGTGAGATATACACCTCCCTGACTGCTGTGATCCGTGAGATACACACCTCCCTGACTGCTGTGATCCGTGAGATACACACCTCCCTGACTGCTGTGATCCGTGAGATATACATCTCCCTGACTGCTGTGATCCGTGAGATATACACCTCCCTGACTGCTGTGATCCGTGAGATATACACCTCCCTGACTGCTGTGATCCGTGAGATATACACCTCCCTGACTGCTGTGATCCGTGAGATACACACCTCCCTGACTGCTGTGATCCGTGAGATATACATCTCCCTGACTGCTGTGATCCGTGAGATACACACCTCCCTGACTGCTGTGATCCGTGAGATACACATCTCCCTGGCTGCTGTGATCCGTGATTTCGCTTAATGATGGGCAGTCGTGTGAGTGCAGATATAAAAGATTCTCTGAAGGATTTGCAGCAGCATCAAAGAAAATCAGAGTCCCACACAAGTACATAGAGAAAACTCAAACGTCAGGAACAGAAAACAGATATAAACTTCATCGTATACATAAAGTGAAAGGAAATAAATGAATGAATGAATTATGAATAAATAAATAGACAGGCAGACATATTATAATGGGTGGATGGATGCGTGGATGGATGGATGGATGGATGGATGGATGGATGGATGCGTGGATGGATGGATGAATGGATGGATGGATGGATGGATGGATGGATGCGTGGATGGATGGATGGATGGATGGATGGATGCGTGGATGGATGGATGGATGGATGGATAAATGTTTTGATGGAGGAAGTGAGGAATATATTACATAAACTAAGAATTTAGAGGGCGGAATCTATACCACATTTGAAGACACGCCCTGGACGGTTATCACAGCTGCAAGTGTGTGTGCACCCAAAGGCAAGTGGGAGAGCACCGCATGCGAACGCGACTGCCTGTACAAGGTCTGGCGCTGAATTCCCTCAGGACATCGGTTCTGTGCAAGTGTTGCTCCTTGTCTCGTCTCCAACCTTGCACGACAAGCCGCATCTTCAGCACTCGTGACGCAACATTTGCTTCGACGAAAGAAACAACCAGCATTCGTTCAAAATAATAAATCATTTCACTGGAAATGCAGACAACCTTCACAGACGATGTTTTAATCTGAACGCCCGCATTTCCCCTGCGTTGGTCGCAGCATTTCGGCACCACCGTAGCGCTCGGTTTGGGGACGGGGGTGGGGGAAGGGGTCGAGGCAATGTTGCGCATGCGCAGTAGCTGCGAGTCGGGGGTTGCGTGGCGCTGCATGTGCCGTTGGAGTTACACGCCCCTGAGAGCCAGACATGCGAGGCCCCGCGGTGGAAATTGCTCAAATTCTTCAAGTCGGTCATAAATACCTCCCCACCAAGGTGACTCCACTGCCTTCAGTTCCCGTCACCTCGGGCAGGGACGCAAAGCAAAGCAGGGAAGGAAACAGAAAAAAGAAGGAAGGGAGAAGGGAGGGAGGGAGGGAGAAGGAAGGAAGGAAGGAAGGAAGGAAGGAAGGAAGGAAGGAAGGAAGGAAGGAAGGAAGGGAGGGAGGGAGGGAGGGAGAGAGAGAGAGAGAGAGAGAGAGAGAGAGAGAACTACTTGAAGGTCGGAAACACGTATGTGAGTGAGATGCTGAGATGAGGACGAGGGCTGACAATAGGGGTGGAGGTACAATTACGGGTGGGGTAGGAGTTGAGGACGTGGAAGGAAGTACGCGTAGAGGTGGAAATGCAGGTGACGTTGAGGGTAGGACCCGTAGGGATAGGGTTGGAGGCAGGTACAGAGAAGGGCAAGGTAGGCAGAAGAATAAGAGTGGAGAGAAAAGTAAGGACAGACTGGGTACAAAGGAGAGAATACGGTGAGAATAGGGAGTGAGATTACGAACAGGAATAACCGTCGGGAACAGAGTAGGACTAAGGGTGAAGTGAAGGGACAATTAAGGCTAGGAGAAAATGTGTGCAAAACAACGAGAATCCGGGTGAAAGTTAGGAACAGGAACCAACTGCACTTACTGGCTGCTGTTTACTAGACACAACAAGGGGGAAATGTAAATAGCTTTCACATTGTTGACACTGAATCGTTTCTACACGCTCCTTATTAAAAAACGAACAAAATATTTTCTTTACCGAATCAAGCAGTTGGAAGGGATGTCCATTTTCCAGGCAAGCAGTTCGAAAGTCCCTCGGAGTCTTCATGTGTTGCCAATTTGTAAACATTTCATGGATTTTACGGCGGGAGAGGAACGTTCATACTGATTTCACTGCAATACAAACGTCTCCACTTTCTCGCTTTTTTTAGCACAACTGCAGTGCTGTATATCTAAAATGGAAAAATCCCATCGAAACTATTTAAAACGCTAACCCTAAAAGCGTATAGTTTCTTTTCCTAAGAAACACCTAATTATATGAGTGGGAAAGTGTCAAGTAAACGACCATCAATCAGTGCGCATTCTGCAAGCTTACCTGCACAATACACAGTGTCACCAACACTACACTACTCACGACAAGACGCCCGTCAGCCTTTGCAGGCTATGCAAGGCTGTTGATCACGAAACCACTGAAGCTGCTTAGAGCAGGAGCAAGCCAAGCTTCGATATCCTTAGTCGTTCACCAACCACGAATCGCATAGGGGTGGATGGATGGGTGGATGGATGGTGTTTTACGGCCTATCAGCCTTTGTAGGCTATATAAGGTCAATAAGTACGAAAATCACTAGAACAGTTAAACGCAAATCAAGTCACGGTGTCCCTAGTTAGTCGCCTCTTATGAATCTCGTAGGGAGACTCGGTGGGTCTATTCTTACCCCCGACCGTCGAGATAAATTTAGGGAGCTCAGTGCCCCAAAACTCTCAGGGGGGTCCAACACCGGAAGTTGGAGCAGCAGCGCCAGTGGGAGTCTGGGAGTTCTGGTCTGCTTCAGTCCAAGTCTGACAGTCGGCAGAGTCGGAGCTGACCAGGTCATTGACCCTCACAACCCTCGAGGCAAGACTGCCTGTGGAGAGCCAGAGGAACAGGGAAAGGGCGGGTGGGGAGGAAGGCGGAGGGAGTGGCAGGCAGGAATGGAGGAAGGGATGTACTCCATGAGGGCCAGTCTCCCTGCCACCCTGGCACAATGTAAACACTCCACTCCTAAAAGAGTGGGATGGAATCTGTATGGGAAGACGTGGGGATAGGTGAAGAAACGGAAGGAAGGAGAGGGACGGAGCGAGGAGGAGAGGGACGGAGGGACGGAGGGAGGAAGGGAAGGAGGGAGGAAGGGAAGGAGGGAGGGAGGAAGGGAAGGAGGGAGAGTCGGACGGACGGACGGACGGACGGACAAACATAGAGAGCGAGAGATGAGACCGGAAGAGGAAAGTAAAATGGAAGGAAGGAGCGGGGGGTAGGATGGGGGAAACTGGAGAGAAAAGGTGGGGGAATTTAGTGAAACGTGACAGAAAGAGAGAAAGAAAGAGAGAAATAAAGAGAGAAAGAAAGATGTTCGATAAGTGTGGTGAGTTGAGAAAAAAATATCTAGCATTCGACCTTTGGCTTCACCTGTATATGTCCAACATTAATTGGCGCGTGAGTGAGAGAGAGAGAGAGAGAGAGAGAGAGAGAGAGAGAGAGAGAGAGAGAGAGAGAGAGAGAGAGAGAGAGAGAGAGAGAGAGGGGGGGGTGGGGGAGAGGGAGGGGGGGGGAGAGAGAGAGAGAGAGAGAGAGAGAGAGAGAGAGAGAGAGAGAGGTATATGAGGAAAGAAAACAAGTCTACCGTGGCAGCATATACAATTACCAGTTAAAGGGAAGCAACCATGCTTTACGAGCTATGTTCATCATGGCGCAAAGCAAGTCCTGCCAGCAGTCAAACGACACACGGACACTCACGTTTTGGGGGGTGTGTGTGTGTGTGTGTGTGTGTGTGTGTGTGTGTGTGTGTGTGTGTGTGTGTGTGTGTGTGTGTGTGTGTGTGTATGTGTGTAACACACGCTCATTAAAACCCTTTTTTTCTCTTTACGACATCAGTACACACTTTTAAAGGGTCGTTAATGTTTACCTGGAGTTGGGAGGAAAACCAAACGATGAACTAGAACAAGACATGGTATTAAGAAAGCCCAACACGAGAAAAGAAAGAACGAATAAGGAAAGAAGAAAGAAAGAAAAAAGAACCCGGGAGGGAAGGAGGGAGGGAAAGATGGAGTTTTTCGGCCTATCAGCCTTTAAGCACGAAAATCACAAGAATAGTTCAGAGTAGGCGCACATCGAGTCACATTTGTCCCTATGTATTCGCCTCGTACGAATCGCGTAGGGAGACGCGGTGGGTCTATTTTCTCCCCCCAACACACAGAGGTAAGAACCGGGAAAAGGGGAAAAGCCGTAAAAGGGAGAAAGAGAGGGAAGAGCTAGATGTAAGAGAAAGGTGAAAGGATGGAAGGGAACGAAGTAGAAAAGGTGAAGAAGGGGGTTGGGGGTGGTAGGGGGGTGGGGGTTGGGGGTTCGGGGTGGAGGTAAATGTGGCAATGGAGCCGGTAGGTAAGGACCTCCAAGAAGGACCAGCCCAGAGGCTAGGAGGATGCAATTCTCCCTCAGTGTGGCGGAGCCTCCAGTCAATGGGGAGACAAGTGCTGACTGTTGGCCCTAATGGCACATCATCGCCACACAGAGTGAAAAACAACAGCCACCCAGTCAAAGCGCAATCACTCTCGCCTCTTGCCATGGACTGCCTTCGCATTGGGGGGGGGGGGGGGGGGGGGTAGGGTGGCGGGGAGGGGTGCAGAGGTGTGTGTGGGGGGGGGGGGGGGGGGGGAGAAGTCGGGTCTCAACTCACAGCGCCGCCTGCCGTCAGTTTCCGTGTTGCTACAGCTGCCAGGGGGGTCGGGCCCCCGGAAATGGCCGCCAGGCACCCGGCCTCAGGGGTGAGGGAGGAGAAGGGGGTGGAGATGGTGGGTGAGAAGGGCGTGGGTGGGAAGGGGGTGGGAGAGGCGGGGGGCTAGGGGCGTGTTGGAGGTGAGGGAGAGTTGCTGGAACCAGCTTCAACCCCAAGGCTCGTTTTCATGTTCTCTAGCGTTGCTGCCTGCACTTGGAAGAAGTAGACAGTGGAGAAGAAAACTGCGACTATTACTTGTATGATGCTGCATCAATACCGACGAAAGAAGTAAAATGTCGACACACTGGAAGTTTCTGGCACTGTTCGTGATGGCCTTCCAGACTGGAGAAGCTCAATGCACTCTACATGGAACAACAAGATTTCTCAAAGGTCTTCAAAGGAACGCACTTCAGCATCCTATCATCACGCGAACAAATTCGAGAGGGAGTCAATCATAGATGAGAACGGTGCAAGCTGAACAACACATCAACCTGTTGGCAATTGTGCCAGGCGATAGGGTGCGGTGGTTTAGTCCCTGATCGGGATGACGGCATTGCTATTTTCCATCATAACGATATACAATATACATGTATCTGCGTCCCCTTTAGAGAACGGAGCGTTAACACGGCCATTTATTAAGATGAGTAGGGTGGGAGGGGGCAGAAGGAGGGGGCGATAGGGGAGGGGAGTAGGGGGATGTGGTGAAGTACGTGGCGGCAGAGACTATATCAGTGGTTATACATGTGCAGGTGGTGCTGGCAGGGTGGTGTTGGTGATAATGGGTCAGTAGTGGCAGTGGTATGGTGGTGGTATATTTGACGGTGGTGGTGGTGGTGGTGTTTTGGCAGTGGCGGTGAGGTGGTGGCAGTGTAGTAGTAGTGGTAACGATAGTGGTGGTGGTGGTGGGATAGTAGCAGTGGTGGTGGCGATGGCAGTGGAATTAGAGTTAGTGGTGGTGTGAGTGGTAGCTTTTAAAGTAGGACGGTAGTGGTGGTAAGGTGATGGAGTGATGGCAAAAGCGGTGGTAGAAGCACTGGTAAAGATGGTGATACTCGACAGGTGGTGATGCAATCGGTGATGGTGGTGGTGGCGGCGGCGGCAGTGGTTGTCGTAACAATCTGAGACATATTGCACTATTAGAACAACGATTCTTGACAAGTGAAGAAAGAGTAAGATATGCTAACTTTGTAGACAGCACATGCGCAAGATCTAGACCTGCACTGAGACTGCCTAAGAAGACAGCCGTGACTGACACTGAACGGTGATGCCGTGCGTGCCAATCAGACGCCACAAGCTAGGTCGTTGAACCCGTTCACACGACAGAAAAGATGGCCCCGCAAACTTGCACGAGTTGCGACTTTCCCAGCAAGACAACACGAGCCCTAGCAGTGTTTACTGGGTTTGCACATGGCAGACATTAGAACAGTGACCGCACGTCAACAAAAGAGAGAAGCCACAATATTTTCCCGCAGTTTTGCAAGCACGTTGTAGCAACACCCGTCCCATCCAAACAAACAATTCCATTAACATCATGGATGTCGAAGTGAGATCGTCCTCTCCGTGTCTCTCCATCCCTGTCGCCAGTCTGCCTCCAGCCAGCACACGTGCGATGAAAGGAAGTCACACATGAAGCCAGCTGGGGCGGTTCGTTCAGCTTCCAGCAACAAGACGATGCCACCACATGCATTCCCAGTAGGACTGAAAGATTTGGCGCGATGAAAACACTGAGTGTAGTGTTCTACTTTGCGAGTGAATGTTTACAAACTGTAGGTAAAAAGACGCGCATTTGTCTCAAACAAGACGATGCCACCACATGCATTCCCAGTAGGACTGCAAGATTTGGCGCGATGAAAACACTGAGTGTAGTGTTCTACTTTGCGAGTGAATGTTTACAAGCTGTAGGTAAAAAGACGCGCATTTGTCTCAAACAAGAACAAGTACCGCACCTGACTACTAGAAAGCCGAAGTTCTAAGTGGATGTACTGTTTTACGTCATGGAGGGCAGCCATCCACCCCCACCCCTAACCTCAACTCCCACAGCATTCCAGCACATTGCATCATCGCCAAAATTGTTGTCCTAATAATTGATTTATCATCAACTGAATCAGCCCCAAGTTTGAACCCTCGAAGGCAATGACTTGGCTGTGCACTGGACCTAAAGGTACAGTGAGTCTCAACTCTGAATCAACACAGCGTTATGGTCATTGATCTCTGAGAGAGGGGGCGACTTTCAACTGGCACACTGCAGTGGATACGGTTGTTTTTTTCTTTACTGACCCCAGTGAATCGATCTTACAACCTGTCGGATTTAGGCATACTACTAGGCATACTACTAGGCATACTACTAGGCATACTACTAGGCATACTACTAGGCATACTACTAGGCATACTACTAGGCATACTACTAGGCATACTACTAGGCATACTGTTAGGCATACTACTAGGCATACTACTAGGCATACTACTAGGCATACTACTAGGCGTGCGTGCATCCGCATTGGCCAATTTCCGTCTCACCCATGAATATTCAATATGCATCCATTAGTTCCAAAATTGACAGAGTTCAATGAAGCGACCCTTCAGTCAACAATTCAGGCAATTAGCGAGGATGGATGGATGGATGGATGGATGGATGGATGGATGGATGGATGGATGGATGGATGGATGGATGGATGGATGGATAGTGTTTTACGGCCTATCAGCCCCCGTAGGCTATACAAGGCCATTAAGCAGAAAAATCACTTAAACTGTTTAGAGCAAACGCAAATCAAGTCACGGTGTCTCTAGTTATTCGCCTCTTACGAATCGCGTAGGGAGGCGCGGTGGGTCAATTCTTACCCCGAACCCACAGGGAGACAATTAGCGAGGACTTAGTGACTCCACATGATCATAAATCCCCCTTTTTTCACCGATAGGAGTAGCTTTAATAGATCTAAACTCGACGTAGTTCAATAAAACCTTGTTCCTCCATCAATGGGACTTGGACAAATTAGCCAGGATTTCAGAACCCTAATACAGAGGCTGCCTCAGCCTGGCCGAAAATGGACATGGACTTCTCTCCTTCCATTCCTCACTGTACCAGCCCAGAAGACCACCCTCACGCCGGTCTACCACCGTCGTCTTCGTAACAGCTGCCTGCAGGCCACAACAAGCTGGACAGGGTCAACACAGCTGTCGGGCTGGAAGTTGGAGGTCAGTGGCCTGAGACCCAGGGGACACGGAGGTCTGGAAGTGACTGGGGACAACCGTTCCCACATTGCCGCACTGCCCCAGACACAACAGACCCTGGTCAGGGGGTGAGAAGGCATTGAACTGTCCAGCCAAACTGCAGCAATACATCAGGGTAAGAGTGCAACCCTTGTAGTTAATTACAGAAAAGAATCGAACTGTCTCGTCTGAGGGTTCTTGAGAAACCCACAAAGAAGTTGAGCCCCTATTCCTTCCAGAAATGTGAGTATGTAACATCTCAGCCTTTCTAAATCTACACAAATTACAAATGTAATCACTGTTTTGTCGAAGACTACATGAACACAGAGGATAAACGGAATGTTCCATTGATATTCTGAAAATATCTGATGGACTGTAATTCTTGTCCCACCGACTGAAGACTTTATTGATCCAGCAACACGAAAGACCTTGGCGCTCTTTACGATGCATGTTTCTTTTTTCTGTTCCAGGAAAAACAACTGAACACGTTGGCCAGACGATTCTGAAGAAGACCCTCAAAGCACGAGTCCTCTTTCCACAATGAACTGTCAACATCTCAATACCAAAGAGCATGCCTGACCTACATTTTCATCGGTTACCACGTCTTCAAACTTTATCCAGAATCCAACATTGTGGGAATCAGGAGATGAACTTGCTGCTCTACCTATAAGCTGGAGACGTCAAAAGAGCGACTGGGGCTCTGGCCGAGCGTTTCGAATGTTTGACCTGCAGTAGCTTGCGACTGATTGGTGCGGTGTTCGAAACTGCACAGATGCTAGAGTTGCATCCTTGGGCAAGGTGTTTCACCCACATTGCATCCTAGAGTTGCATCCTTGGGCAAGGTGTTTCACCCACATTGCATCCTAGAGTTGCATCCTTGGGCAAGGTGTTTCACCCACATTGCATCCTAGAGTTGCATCCTTGGGCAAGGTGTTTCACCCACATTGCATCCTAGAGTTGCATCCTTGGGCAAGGTGTTTCACCCACATTGCATCCTAGAGTTGCATCCTTGGGCAAGGTGTTTCACCCACATTGCATCCTAGAGTTGCATCCTTGGGCAAGGTGTTTCACCCACATTGCCTCTCCTGCCGAGTAAAACCGGTCACTGGGCGCTGCACAGCAGCGACGGGGGGTGAAACTCCCTCAAATAATCTTGTAAAGATACAAAACAACTTCCTTTTATATCGCTTCCAGACCAATAAAAATAATGGGGGGCACCAATCCAACACGAAAACTTCATTTACATACCTCCAAAATGTACTGAAAATCAATATTCACTGACAAATGAACTGCACCACGGATTCTCAAGACCCTTCCTAAACCAAAGAATCTTTACGTTCTTACAGGCCAAAAACTCCTTTCTTGAGGAATCAGCAACACTGGTGACCCGTCCTCCTTCAACCTGACCCCTGCCCTGCCTCTAGGGGCCAAGGGCTGGTGGACCCTAGGGGCCGGAGTTATGGCAGGGGAGATTACCTCCACATTACTGCACTTCCTCCCAGTCACAACATGGCGGGCAAGGGGCACCCAGTCACTGACCTCGCCTCGTCTGCTGGCTGCCTGGGCCAGGACCCCTCGGGGACACCGGGGACCCCGTGTCATGACCACACAGGGGGCTTTCAAGATGACGTCCAACAGCGTGGACCCTCCAGTGCAACAGTACAGCACGTGTCCATGCAGTGCACGTGTCCATGCAGTGCACGTGTGCCACAAGCACCAAAGATCTGCTGGAGAGGACACGCTGGGCGTGGCGCTCTTCCTCGACGTGTTGTCTGTCCTCTTCTCCCCTGTCCAGGACAATGGCCTGCTGACCTCCATGGGGCCAAAACAATGGCTAGACCCAGGGTCTCCCTCCTCCACGCAAGATTGCAACAATGGCGACAGCAGGAGGGCGACATTGTCCAAGAGCGGGCCAGAGGGTTGGGCAAGGTGGGGGAGCAGGCCGGGCCATTATCTGTGAAAACAAAACCGCCTGGCCGGAGGTGGCGACAATGGCGGTCGTGCTGGAGACATTGCCGGTGGACAGAGGAGTTTCTCGCAGACAAAGCCAGGGACGGGGGCTCTGGGGACATTGTGCCAGCATGGCCAGCCTGCCACCCAGTCCAGAGGGGACAAGGCAGTGGGGGCAAAGGGGGGAGGAGGGAGGGATGGGATGCCAACAACTCAGAGTAACAAAGTTATGGAGACTAACTTCATCGCGGACATAAAGCTGAAAAGTTCCCTATCTATTGACCCGTACCCATTCTTCACAGATTGCACAAAATATAATAAACAACTGTTATGGACAGTAACCCACCAAGACATCCACTCAACTGTAAATCCCCATCCCCAGGGAGATAAAACATAGAGACTGGACTAACTTCAACCTTGGGGACAGCGAATCGTGGTCCGTCACTTCTCTAACACTAAATCCCATACTTAGATGTATTTAAGTAAATTTTTCAGGTACAAAAGCACACACAAGAAAACCTGCCTAAATTTAAAAAAGGTCAATGACATTGGATGACTAAATGCTATTGCATGTTGCCATGGCGAACAATGTCAACTTGTTACAAGTAATGCTCACTTTGTCTGCAACAACAACAACAAAAACAACAACGTAAATTTCGTTCCAAAATTACTGTAAAACCATCATTATAAGCATTGTAAGCATTCGAATTGACGCTGCTTTGCCCCAAGATGAGAACTGAAAACCAAACCCAAGACGGGGGGCGAGACAAGGAGGGGGCTGGCCACCACTCAGCAGAGGAGGAGACGCATTGGCAGCCACTCTACAGAGATTACACACATCTGCCAGGCACTCCACAGGGGACAGTCCTTGCTAAGCACCAGCCAGCCCCGGGGTTTACATCACGGACAGGTGGGGTCCAGTCCTGCCTTTCTTTCTGTGACTCCCCAAGAGCCGTCACTCTCTCTCGCTCTCCACCGCAACAATAACCTCTCATCGGATACGCCAGCCAAAACAATTGGCCCGTAATGTCTGCCATAACCACACACAGCCTGTGTGGGGTTTCCATGTAGGGGGCGAACACTGAAGTCCTTATTGTTGAAGTCTGTGAGAGATTGGTTTACGTACATAAATGGCAACAAAATGAACGCCGTTAACAAAACAGTTGTAAGGAATTACAGAACAGGCCATATGTGAAGACACAGATTGTGTGCGTGAGAAAACCTTCGGTTTTTTGGAACAATGGAATCATGAATAAAGATAATCATACGCATATTAAAGAAAAAGAAACAGAGAAACTTTCACTCAAAAGCAATACTTGTCAGAAATGTTTAGACAAATGTTGACTTTTAAATGTTTTTCAAGACAGCAAATCATTTCAACAGCATTTTGATAGTTATCTGTTGGTACATTGTAAACTGTTGAACAAAACAGTTATTTGCCGATCAATCGTTAATATAATCCAGTCTATAGAATTTCATTTTCTATCAAGTGCATCGTTCTTTATAGAGTTTATAGTCTTAAGGAGGCCTCTTTGGCTCAAAAAGGAAGGATTTATCCAGTTCTTCAGCCAATACCACCCAACATCTTGCCAGAATACTTCGCTCATGAGTGCTTGTGTGTGTGTGTGTGTTTGTGTTTGTGTTTGTGTGTGTGTGTGTTTGTTTGTTTGTGTTTGTGTGTGTGTGTGTTTGTTTGTTTGTGTGCATGCGTGCGTGCATGTGCGCGAAAATGCGTCTGCACGTGCGTGCGTTCCCAGCCAACTTACCGGTCATGCTCACTCGTTCCACGGTGATGTTGACATGGCTGCCGTCCATGGAAATTCGCTGACCTCCCACAGAGATGTGTTGGCCATCGACAGAGATGTGCTGACCGTCCACCGATATGCTCTGGCCATCCACAGAGATGGGCTGGCCGTCCACAGAGATCTGGTTGCCGTCGATGGTGATGGCGCCCCCCTCCACGGCCAGGGAGGAGGGGATCTGGATGGTGGCCTGACTACGGCCGCCGGTGGAGGAGGAGATGGCCAGCGCGTGCTCGATCATCAGCACGTCACACGGCTGCTTCTGGTGCTCCTGTGACGTCAGAATGAGAGACAGCGTTGATGGAGAAAAAAATCTGATAGAAAATGAGACTTAGAGGGTTGCTTCTGTTTTTGCCCGTGATGTCAGAGGAAGTGGCAACATATTATGGGAAGTGGGGGGGGAACTGACAGATAAAAAACAACTTAAAAGGTTGAATTCTCTCCCTTCCTCTCCCCCCTCCCTCCCCCCCCCCCCCCTCCCATCCCCCGTGATACCAGATGATGGGATAGGATTATAGGGAGAAAATGAAAAAAGATTGCCATGACAGCTTCCGATGTTTCTTTGATTCCAGGGGAAGGGATAGAATTACTGGGGAAAAGAGTTAGGAAAATGATATTTAAAAGACTGCTTCTGTTCTTTCCGTGACAACAACAAGAGATAGAGTATTTGAGGAAATACAATACAAGACATACATTGTTGCTTCTGGTATTTTCCGGTGATACCAGGGAATGGGAAAGGTTTCTTGGGGAAAGAGACATAAAATGAAACAGGAAAAAAATCGGTGTTCATAGGATACCTGAGTACGGGAAAGGATCGTCGGTGTACGAACGAGACAGAAAATAGTATTTAAAGACGACAGCAAGCAGTGTCTACTCAGTGGGCATGGAGCGAAGAAAAACAGGAGGGCTACTGGGAAAAGTGGGACATGTGGGAGGAGGGAGGGAGGGAGGGAGGGAGGGAGGGATATCAGCCTTTGTGGGCTATTTAAAGCCGATGATCACGAAATATCAATAAAAAGTTGGTTAGAATGACAGCAAGTCAAGCCACAATTTCCTTGATTGGTCACCTATTACGAAACGTGGACGGAGACATGGTGAGTCTATTCATACCCCCAACCCACACACGGAGGTCAGGATAGAGCATTCGATCGAGAGAAGACCGGTTTGGATGAGGTGGGATAGGACATGACGGCAGGAAGCATCACCGGCACGTCATAGGGTTGTGCATGGAGCTCGCACAATGCCCAGGATGCAGGGGAACAGGGCTGTGCATGGAGCTCCCACAATGCCCAGGAAGCAGGGGAACAGGGCTGTGCATGGAGCTGCCACAATGCCCAGGAAGCAGAGGAACAGGGCTGTGCATGGAGCTCCCAGGAAGCAGGGGAACAGGGCTGTGCATGGAGCTGCCACAATGCCCAGGAAGCAGGGGAACAGGGCTGTGCATGGAGCTGCCACAATGCCCAGGAAGCAGAGGAACAGGGCTGTGCATGGAGCTGCCACAATGCCCAGGAACCAGGGGAACAGGGCTGTGCATGGAGCTCCCACAATGCCCAGGAAGCAGGGGAACAGGGCTGTGCATGGAGCTGCCACAATGCCCAGGAAGCAGGGGAACAGGGCTGTGCATGGAGCTGCCACAATGCCCAGGAAGCAGGGGAACAGGGCTGTGCATGGAGCTGCCACAATGCCCAGGAAGCAGAGGAACAGGGCTGTGCATGGAGCTCCCAGGAAGCAGGGGAACAGGGCTGTGCATGGAGCTGCCACAATGCCCAGGAAGCAGGGGAACAGGGCTGTCCATGGAGCTGCCACAATGCCCAGGAACCAGGGGAACAGGGCTGTGCATGGAGCTGCCACAATGCCCAGGAAGCAGGGGAACAGGGCTGTCCATGGAGCTCCCAGGAAGCAGGGGAACAGGGCTGTGCATGGAGCTGCCACAATGCCCAGGAACCAGGGGAACAGGGCTGTGCATGGAGCTGCCACAATGCCCAGGAAGCAGAGGAACAGGGCTGTGCATGGAGCTGCCACAATGCCCAGGAAGCAGGGGAACAGGGCTGTGCATGGAGCTGCCACAATGCCCAGGAAGCAGGGGAACAGGGCTGTGCATGGAGCTGCCACAATGCCCAGGAAGCAGGGGAACAGGGCTGTGCATGGAGCTCCCACAATGCCCAGGAAGCAGGGGAACAGGGCTGTGCATGGAGCTGCCACAATGCCCAGGAAGCAGATGAACAGGGCTGTGCATGGAGCTGCCACAATGCCCAGGAAGCAGGGGAACAGGGCTGTGCATGGAGCTGCCACAATGCCCAGGAAGCAGGGGAACAGGGCTGTGCATGGAGCTGCCACAATGCCCAGGAACCAGGGGAACAGGGCTGTGCATGGAGCTGCCACAATGCCCAGGAAGCAGGGGAACAGGGCTGTGCATGGAGCTCACACAATGCCCAGGAACCAGGGGAACAGGGCTGTGCATGGAGCTGCCACAATGCTCAGGAAGCAGGGGAACAGGGCTGTGCATGGAGCTCCCAGGAAGCAGGGGAACAGGGCTGTGCATGGAGCTCACACAATGCCCAGGAAGCAGGGGAACAGGGCTGTGCATGGAGCTGCCACAATGCCCAGGAAGCAGGGGAACAGGGCTGTGCATGGAGCTGCCACAATGCCCAGGAAGCAGGGGAACAGGGCTGTGCATGGAGCTGCCACAATGCCCAGGAAGCAGGGGAACAGGGCTGTGCATGGAGCTCCCACAATGCCCAGGAAGCAGGGGAACATTAACTTTGAATTGAGAAGGGCAGACGCCTGCAACAATGAAAGAATCCCAGACAGGACGAGAAAAGTAGGTGTAACTGTCACCACGGAAACGTCACAACGAGTACACAGTGGGTCGAGATCCGCGTACTGCACGAGCACAGCTTACCCTTGTTATGTACCATATCGAGGCGTACTGCCTAAATGGAGAAGGGAAAGAGTTATGGAGGAAAGGGGGCGAATAGACAAGATATGATGGGCACACGACGTCCTAAATGTTGGAATCGCAGGGAATGAATTGGCAGTCGAGAGATCAATGAGAAGGAAATAAGGTAATGAAAAGGAGAGACCAGGCCCGATGAGGTAAAAAGAGACAGGAAGAATTTCAATAAGAGAAATAGTTGGACAAACTTGGAAGGCAAAGACAATGAAATGACACTGAAAAGATCCACAAGAAACTGGAAGGTGAGATGTGGAAAGGCAAACGAAGAGAGCCGCAGCATGATCAACGTTCAAATCAACTTATCGCCACAAGATGCTAGCAAGCAACCAAGAAACACGATTTCCATATTATTCAGTAAAAGTATCATCAGAATGTATAAAGGAACAAGACGGCAGACCAATAGACTGACACAGGCACAAAGTAAAATCAAGAGAGTGACTGACAGATGCATGCACGGGCTCATGCATGCACATGGGGTCACACACACACACACACACACACACACACACACACACACACACACACACACACACACACATGTGCACAACGTAAAATCAACAGACAAAATGACACACATACACAAAGTAAATTCAGCAGGTAGACTCTCACTCTCCTCTATCTCTCTCTCTCTCTCTCTCTCACACACTACACACACACACACACCACATCACACCGACACAACACACACACACACACGACACACACGCACACACACTCCACACGCGTCACAACAGACACGCACACCACACAACACACGACAGCCCACCGGCCACAACCTGCAACAGCATATACACACACACACACACACAAACACGCACACACGCACACGAACACACCCCCACACTATCTATATATGGCGTTGCTTCGCGAACGAAGATGAGTCGATGCTGCTGTCCACGTCCACCGCAGACACGTTGGTGGCTGTAGAGGCCGATGCGGGACCGGCAAGCCCGACCACAGCGGCCGCAGGGGAAGATCCGGCCAGGGTCTAGCATGACGCCCTCTCGGTTTTTTCTCCTCTGGCGCTTCTCCTTCAGTGTGTCCCTGCGGGAGCTCTCCAACACTGCCGTGGCTTTATTGATGGTGTGGCGCCAGGCATCTCTGTCAGCAGCGACGGAGGTCCACTGTCGGGGATCGATGTTGCAGGAGATGAGGGCTTTCTTGAGAGAGTCTTTGTATCTCTTTTTCGGGCCCCCTTTGTCACGTCGACCAGTGGAAAGCTCACCAAATAGTGCTACCTTGGGCAGGCGGTGGTTTTCCATTCTGGAAACATGGCCTGCCCAGCGCAGCTGAGATCTCAAAAGCATGGTCTCTATGCTGGTGAGTTGAGACCGTTCCAAAACTTCCACATTTGTGATGTAGTCGCTCCAGTGTATCTCCAGGATCGTACGAATACAGCGTTGGTGGAAGCTTTCCAAGAGCCTCAGATGTCGGTGGTACAGGACCCAGCATTTTGAGCCATACAGGAGTGTGGTTGTCACGGCTCAGTTTTTTATTATTTATTTTTATAGGAATTTATAAAGAGAAATGTTGTGGCATGTGGTGGTACTTTAAGTTCACCTCGCCACATGGTACCTTTAAGTGTTTTGCAAGATCTGCACTTGCTGACTGAGCATATTCCAGAACGTTTTGCACGTGCTTTTTTGTTTTTTGATTCTGAAGTGGCTCGAGCAGAGCGTTCTTTTCGTGCATGATTGGATTGTTAACGTTCCGCATCACTTATAAATAGAGAGGCTATAATGGATATAGGAAGAATAATTGACTGAGAGCTTTTTATGTGTAAGCCCGGTGTGGGCGGTTTTTGTTTAAAGTAAAATGTTCTTGTTAGTAATGTTTCCCCTGTCGGTTCAGGGTAAGAGCTGGCCCACCGCGTCTCTCTGTGCGTTTCTGGAGAGGAGAGTTATCTGGGAACACCGTGGCTTGGTTAGCGTTTGCTCTGGACTGTTTTTGTGGTTTTCGTGCCGATAGCCTTGCATGGTGTAAGGGGGCTGATGAGCCATGTCCATGCAGTCCGGAGTGTTGTTTGCAGTTGCGGGGAGGGGATTGATAATGGACTAAGAACTGTTGTGGATAAGCCCGCTGGGCGGTTTTGTAAATGGTTTTAAATTTGTAACCGTTTTCTTTTCTTCTTTCATTTTCATTTGTATGTTCGGGAAGGTTTTGTTTGAAAGATGTTTGAGTAATTGAGTTGATTTTGTTTTACATCGGATTTGGTTTGTGGCGTCATTGTCTTTAAATGTGATTAGTGACTGAGGAAGGATTTTCCCTTTATTATTATTTTTTTTCACTGTCCGGTTGGG
This sequence comes from Theodoxus fluviatilis, assembly GCA_034096865.1. Lineage (NCBI taxonomy): Eukaryota > Metazoa > Mollusca > Gastropoda > Cycloneritida > Neritidae > Theodoxus > Theodoxus fluviatilis. The sequence goes on from JAWQFJ010003057.1 coordinate 37,096, forward strand.
GTTCGAGCCACGTTCCACCCACCCCAACCGTGACAGATGGGGGCTCGTCAGGGATTCCTTCCATCAATCAGTCACTAATCTTGTGTTGTCTTGCGTGACTTGTAATTGTAACTTTAAATCAATGTGATTTTTTGTGCTCTCGGTTAAAAAAAAACTAAGTTTCTGTAGTACATTGCGGCGCTTGTGGCTGGCTCTTTTTGGTTTGGTATTGTCAGCAAGGAGGTCTGAGCTGTACAGATTTCGAGGCTGGGTCAGTCTGGTTGTTTTTTTTGCCCTGTGTTGGACGGTGCTGT
>JAWQFJ010003057.1:42388-44888 GCA_034096865.1 Theodoxus fluviatilis
TCATTACTGAAATATCTACTGGGATGTCAACAAAATAAACAGGTGAAAAGATGGCCAAAGCATTGCCATGTCACAAGAAAGATAAACTTATCAATTGATTCGGTAAAGTACAAGAAAAATGCACACAACACATTCATTCAACGAATGGCAGAACGCCAGCCATGTAAAGATGTACAGAAGAGACTGGCATAATAACGATTGCGTCCTCCATCGACTCATTCTTTCATGATCTACAGCTATGCGTGGAACGGCAAAACCGCTGTTGAAAAATTCTTATCTTATTGACAAGTTCAAAGAGGAGAGAGACATCGCCCCCCAGAAATGTCGTCAAACTTAAAACCGTCTGACAATCGTTTCCGAGTCTAGTAACCCTGTCCATGGTGGGTTCGCCAAGGTCGACAACACAACACTGAAACGTCTGTCTACCAATGAGCCAATGGTGAGCATTCTAGCTCCAAGAGAAAGCCAATCAGAGTGAGCGTACCTTGTAGGTCTTGCCACACAGCTCGCACGTGCAGCCCTGCGCGTTATGACGCATCATGTGCCTCTTGATGACGTAAGCATGCTCAGCCATGAAGTCGCACACGTTGCAGATGCATCGAGGATGGTTTTCCTGTGGGCGGAGAGAGCAGAGCAGTTGTAGCAGCTTCAGAAAACAGACTGCCAGTATCTGTCATTTGTAACCAATAGCACATTTCTTACAATCTCTCTCTCTCTCTCTCTCTCTCTCTCTCTCTCTCTCTCTCTCTCTCTCTCTCTCTCTCTCTCTCTCTCTCTCTCTCCACAAGCATCTATCGCAATCAATTTGCGACATTCCGTCTGTCTCAGGGTTTTCAAAGTGCACATATACACTTCCAGGTCAACGGACCACTCTATCAGCCATTCCTACGCACCTCGAATGCCCACGGACCACTCTATCAGCCATTCCTACACACCTCGAATGCCCACGGACCACGCAAGCAGGCCGTGAATGAACGGGTATTATTGTCCACAGGATTCCATTTGCCCTCACAGGCATCCAGTTGTACCCCTGAGTCAGGAAGCTTGCCCAAGGATCCAACTCAAGGATTGGTGTAACTTCGAACGCCGCATCCTCGGAAGGATGGATGGAAGGATGGATGGAAGGAGTTTCACGGCCTATCAGTCTTTGTAGGCTATGTAAGGCCATTAAGCACGATAGTCACGAGAAGAGTTCCAAGTAAGCAGAAATCAAGTCACGATGTCCCTAGTTTTTCGCCTCTTACGAATCGCGTAGGGAGACGCGGTGAGTCTATTCTGATCCTCAACCCACAGGGGGGGTATAGTGTTGCCCCCAACCCACAGGGGGTCCGCATCCTTGGGTTGATTAAAGACGGAGCGATCGATACATGCAGAGCAAGACATAAAGCGAGAGGTGCATTCTCCTCCATCCCTAATAGCAAGGGATGAACACACTTTTCACTGGCTCTCTTGTACACTTTCTTTCTCTCCCCGACCACCACGGTCGTCATCGCCCTTCCCCTTTATCTCCTTGAAACGCACCTTTGAATTATATGATATTTACAGGCACAATGGAAGACCACTCGAGACAAATAAATCAAGGACGATCGATTTGATATGAACAAACTATAGGAATTACTTTGAACTGATTGAATTCTGCGTGTCTGTAAATATTCAACAAAAGAGAGATGGACAACCTCCAAGCCGGGAGTTTCAGCCCAACCCACCCCAAAACCCATAAACACACAGTAAAGAACAACACAGCCATGCAAATTATGAAGGAGTTTTCCCCTAATATGACGTAACGACTAGGATATTTTTACCTAACACGATGTTCCTAACTGCAACACTGCAAAAGCAAAGCAGATTCATGACAGCTTTCCTTTTCCATGTATGTCTTGTACTGTGTTTCAAAATCAGTCGAACAGCACACTCAATCCCATCATCGATGTACGACTTGCATTGTTTCACAATGCCCCAAGTCGAAACAGCACACTAAATCCCATCATCTATGTACGACTTGCATTGTTTCACAATGCCCCAAGTCGAAACAGCACACTAAATCCCATCATCTATGTACGACTTGCATTGTTTCACAATGCCCCAAGTCGAAACAGCACACTCAATCCCATCATCTATGTACGACTTGCATTGTTTTTCAAAGTGCCCCAAGTCGTAACAGCACACTAAATCCCATCATCTATGTACGACTTGCATTGTTTCACAATGCCCCAAGTGGAAACAGCACACTAAATCCCATCATCGATGAAGGACTTGCAGTGTGTTTCAACATTCCCCTGGACAAAACAGCACACTCAATCCCATCCTTTACGGATCTTCACTCAGTGACCTTGCCGCCACTTGTGCATGGCGGAGTCATAAAGGTTCAACGTTATGGCGTTCTGGACATCCAAATCAGGGTTAATCCCAAAGAATGTCCACCGTGGTGGCGGGCACAATGCGGACCAGGGGGAGGCGAGGAGATAGAGAGCGTTTCCATAGCAAGGATGGCCAGGGCAGC